>CAJQZJ010006354.1:925392-940093 GCA_907164525.1 Lophiomys imhausi | reverse complement strand
TGACAATAACCAACCATGTGCCTCTGTCTGACATCCTCTAGAGTGAGTAGGCTGCATGGATCTGACAATAACCAACCATGTACCTCTGTCTGGCATCCTCTAGATTGACATTCTCTGCTGCCCATTATGACTGAAGAAACCTTTTGCCAGTTGTGGAAGAAATGAAAACAGGATGCACACTATGAGATAAATCACACTTGATTTCAAATTAATTACCAGTTGTTACCTAGTCTGAAGCGTCGGCGCTCAAAAGAGTTTGAATTTAGATGCAAATTCATTCCCTATCTTATGTTTTTATTAGTCATTTTATAGAAAGCCCTATCACTTGGTGTCATTTCACATCATAGTTTTTAAATTTTAAAGATCTCACCAGGTGTGGTGATGAATGCATTTAGTCCCAGCACGCGGGGAGGCAGAGGCAGACAGATCTCTGAGTTCAGGCCAGTCTGGTCTACAGAGGGAGTTCAGGGATAGCCAGGGCTACACAGAGAAACTCTGTCTCAAAAAAAACAAAACAAAACAAAACAAGAAAAGATCTAACAAAATAAAGATGGTCAGACTAGAATCGTCCTCATACAGTCAGCTGAAGGAGAAAGTAAGAATGATAAAAACATACACCCTGTTTCAAAGACAGAAAGGGAGGAAGAGCTTTGAAAATACACAAAGGAAGTAAAGGATATCTCGGATACCTAGAAAGATCAGAGAACCAGGAGGATCTGCAGGGGGGTAGAACTCATGTCTGCTGTGCAGTTCCCTTGTGGAGGGAGGCAAGACAAGCCACTTCCTAAAGTAGCTTGTTTTCTCCTTCCTGGGAGGTGCTGAGGATTATGCCTCTAAGAGCAGGCTACCCAATAACAAGATATCCTCCCCCAAATACACACACACGCATGCACACACACACATGCACATGCTCATACACACAACACAAACACACCCACGCTCATGCTCACACCATTAAATAAAGTGATAAAATACTAAAATCGACAAAGAAATATGGGCATTTCAAGACAAGTACAAACTAAGGCAGTTTATGACCACCAAGCTACTACCTCATATGATACTTAAAGGAATGGAGCACACAGAGGAGAAAAAGTGTCTCAATTATGAGAGCACAAGAAATAATAAACTTCATAAGAGGAATAAATGAACAAAGGAAAAACAGGACGGAATCCATCACATCCACTACAATAAGCCAAGCAAGCACCTAATATGAATAGCAGGTAAATGTCTTGGTTACTTCTCTATTGCTGTAATAAAACACCATGACCAAGACAATTTCCAAAATAAAGTACATAATGTGGGGTTCATGATTCCAGAGATTTAGAGTCCATGGACATCATGACAGGCTAATGGCCACCAGCAGCCATGATGCTGGAGCAGTAGCTGGGAGCTTAGTTCTGATCCACAAGCATGAGGCAGAGAGAGCTAACTGGGAATGAATGGCTTGGGCTTTTGAAACCTCAAAGCCTGCCTCGCCCCAGTGACACCCTTGCTCCAACAAGACCACACCTCCTAATCCTTTCCAAACTGTTCTACCAGCTGTGGACCAAGTATTCAAACATATGGGGACCATTGTCACTTAAACCACCATCAAAAAAAAGGAAGAAGGAAAGAAGGAAGGAAGGAAGGAAGGAAGGAAGGAAGGAAGGAAGGAAGGAAAGAAAGAAAGAAAGAAAGAAAGAAAGAAAGAAAGAAAGAAAGAAAGAAAGAAAGAAAGAAAGAAAGAAAACAATAATCAAAACAACCAGGAAAATTGTAACAGTGTGTAAATATTTCTCAATAATAGCCTTAAATGTAAATGACTTCAACTCATTCATAAAGAAATACAAAATGTCTAACTGGAGGTTCATGCCTTTAATCCCAGCACTAAGGAGGCAGAGGCAGGCAGATCTCTGTGAGTTTGAGGCCAGTCTGGTCTACATAGGGAGGTCCAGACCAAGCAAGGCTACATAGGAAGATCTTGTCTCAAAAAACTAAAGCAAAAATAAAGACAAAAAGTTACGCACTGAAAAGACACCTACAGACCCAGTTCAAATGATAGAAAATGAAACAAATGGAAGCTGGAAAAAAAATCTGGTGTTGCTATTGTTTGTGTAGCTGGAAGCCAGAGGAAGCCTTTGTGTGTACTTTATGATTGTGTCTTGCTCCTTTAAGGGAAAATCTTTCCCTTAGCTGGAGCTCATGTTTTTGGTTAGCCACCATGTGAGTGCTGGGAATTGAACCCAGGTCGTCCAACAAAGCAGCAAATGCTCTAAAACTGCTGAGCCATCTCTCCAGACTCCTACTTAGGCTTTTTGCTTTTGTTTTTGTTTTAAATAAATGTCCCAAAAGCATATATTGGAAAGGACTGAGATTTTTAACAAATAGTTCTGAAAAAACTGGATTTTTACATGTGGAAGAATGAAAGTAAATACATATCTCTCACCACACACAAAAACCTATTCAAAATAAAGTCAGGATGGTGGCTCACACCTTCAATCCCACCACTCAGGAAGTGAAGACAGGCAGATATCAGCTAAATTCAAGGACAACTTGGTCTACATAGCAAGCCCCAGATAAGCCAGGACTGCATAGTAAGACCCAGGATACAGGCATATGCAAGGATTTTCTGGAAAGGGCTCCAACACTGTAGGAAATAATTCCAAGAATGGACAAATAAGAGTCCAAGAGCTTAAATTTCTGCACATCATAGAGACACCCTGTACAGAATGGAAAAGCCACACACCAGACAATAGATGAATAGATTAAATATCAAAAACCCAAATAGCCAATGGGTAAATAGGGCTAGTAAATGGAACAGACAGTTTAGAAGAATAGAAATGACCAGGTGTACACTTGAAACGTGTTCCTAAAAAGTGATCCTTAGCCATCAGGGAAATGCAAATTAGAACTGCTTTGAGATTCCACTTCTGTCCAGTCAGAATCCCTATTATCAAGAACACATAGGACAGCAAATGCTGGTGAGGCTGTGAAGAAAGATGAACCTTCATTCGCTGTTGGTAGGAATTGTGTGTGTGCATGGAGCCACTGTGGAAATAAATAAATAAATAAGCCCCCAAAAACTAAAATTATAACTAACATATGACCCAGCTACACCATTCCTGGATGTATACCCAAAGGTCTGCAAGCCAATATATTACAGAAATACCTGATAATATTAACTTCATATCACACAAGTGATACGAAGGGGAAATGGAATAATGGGGAGAGAGGTTTTAAGTGGGGAGAATGGGAAGGCAAAGCAGTGGAGGGGGTAGAGGAGGAATAATTAATACTAAAGATACTTTTAAAAGCCATATAAAGAGTTGCTGTTTTATAAATCACACACACACATACACACACACACACACACACACACACACACACACATATATATTCATATAAAAGAGCTTAAATGGAGTTACTCTACACAGGGGGATGATGCTTCTCCCAAAAACTTTTGGTTACTAAATAAAAATCCCAGTGCCAGGTGCAAGATCCCTCCCCTTGGGATGTTGGTCCGATGTGTCCCAGAGACCTCCAAAACAATACAGGCTATTGACACTATTCTCAGTTGCCCACCAGAACTTGACGATAAGCCCCAACTGCTGAAGACACCACTTTGGTTATGGGACATGGAGAACCGATGTAACTCTTTCCCTGCTACCTAGTGTTTATAGTATCAGAAGGTGCTATGTAGTCTGTTGGGGTAGAAAAGTCACTCACATCCTTACTTGGCTGTGAACACTAAGAGCTACAATAAAGACCAACCAGACAAGGCATGCCTGTGAATGCAACAGTGGCACAAATTTTATGGGGTGGGTGAAACCAACTACTTTCTGATTGGATTTAAGGCTCTACCCACAGGGGGAAACACATGCCTGGAACAGTAAATCTGGCCAATAATCCATGGTTGGAACTTGTAAGCTCCAGGGGTGAACTTAATATTATTATTTTTCTACATAGACTTAGTATCAAAATACCCTCTGAATTCATCTCTCTAAACCCAAAAATGAGTGCAATCCTTAGACCTCATCAAAGAAGTTTCTTTGTGCAGTGGACAACAGTTAATGTGAAAACTCACAACCAGTCAAAGTGTAGAGAGTAAGGGTCTGTGGAGTGCTTGGGCCATAAATGGGACCCATATGCATCACAACCTTCTCCAAAAGGCTCAGGGAACATCTCAGAAGAGGGAATGGGAAAGATTGTTAGGAGACAGAGAGCACTGGGTGAAACAGGGTCTTCTGGACACTCATGAGCTCACAGCTGCTGTGGTTACCTGTACAAGACCTGCGCAGGTCAGACCACTCAACAGCCAAGCACAGATGAAGAGGATTCACCAACCCAACCCCCACCCCTAGCTGGGGAGCTATTTGTCAATATCTATTCGGTGGCTCCTATAGGAGTTAGTGTCAGCTTTCTGTAATGTTGTGACCCCTGGTTGGCTGCACACCTGGAAGCTTTAAGAGAATTTATGACACTGGGCCAACGTAAATTATACTTCACAAAATGCGAGAGCCTCAGGGCATGATCTGAGACAGTGAAGTAATCTCCAGAAAACATGGGAGCTGCCAGACACTGCAGTCAGTTAAAGTCTTTTTTTTGTTTTTTCACCTTAGAAAATAGATGCAGAGCTATTCAGTCTTGACAACAGTCATGAGGGGAAATGTAGGATGTTTCTCTATGTACTTTCAGCATAAACTGCTTGATTCCCAGTTGGGTCTGTTATATGTTTTCTGAAGAGATGACATGCATGCCACACTCAGCCAAGGGCTGAGCATGGTACCCAAACCAGGACAAGCAGACACTCTCTTCTTTAAATATGAATCTTGAGCTACAACAATGGCTTCCTGTTCTTGCAGAGGACCTGGGTCGGGTTCCCAGCATCCATGTCAGGAAGTTCATAGCTGCCTATAACTCCACCTGCAAGGGACTTGACTCCTGTTCTCATCTCTGAGGGTGCTGGCAAGTATGTGAACATACCCACACACAGAGACACACGTGTGTACACATAATCAAAAATAAATCTTTAAAATATGTATATGGATCTTGGGGGACAGGGAGATGGCTCAGCAGGTAAAGGAGCCTGCTACCAAGCCTGACAACCTGAATTCAATCCCTGGAACCCACATCACTATGGAAAGAGAGAACCAACTCCCAAAAGTTGTCCTCTGACTTCCACACAACATGTATATATCATGGCACACAAGTACACATACAAAATTACAATAATAGTGATGATGATGATGATGATGATGATGATGATGATGATGTAATTAAAAGTTTTTAAATACAGATCTTTGGGGCAAAGCAAGTCGCTAAGACCCTCCTGAGATCATCTCACCACCGACACACATAGTTAACCGGCTATTAGAGGGCCAAATTACCTGTAATTGAAACAAAGAGGGGAAAGTTCTCTTCAGTGAAAATTATAAAACACTAGTGAACGAAATCGAGGAAGACACACAAAAATGAGGAAACACCCAATGTTCATGGGTCGGGAGGGCCAATATTACTAAAACTGTTCACAACTTAGATTTGATGTTGTCATGCTTAGTGCTAATTACCAACTTGGTACAATCTAGAGTCACCTGCAAGATGCGCCTCTGGGCGTGCCGGAGGGGAAACAATGAGTGTGTTGATTGGAGTGCAAAGCTCCAGCCACTGTGAGTGGCACCATTCTTGGGTGTGATCCAGGACTGTCTAGACAGAGAAAGGGAACTGAGTGGCAGCGTGCATTTGCTGCCCCCTACTTCCTGATTGTGGGGGGTGACATGACCAGCTGCTTCAAGTTCCTGCCACCTTGACTCACCAGCTGTTCTAGTTCGACTTTTCTGTTGCTGTGATAAACACTGACGAAAAGCAACTTGAGGGAGAAAGGGGATTATTTGACTCAGAGGTTAGAGTCCTTTACTGAGAGAAGCCAAGGTAGGAACCCAAAGGCTGGAACTTGTTAGAGCACTTGAGGGACCGTGACCCACTGGCTTGCTCAGCTGCCAGTCTTATCCAGGGAGAGCACCACCTGCAGTTAGCAATCAAGAAAATGCCCCACAGACAGGCCCACGGGCCAGTATGATGGAGGCAAGTCCTCAATGGAGATTCCCTCTTCCCAGTATGTGTCCAGTTGAGGAAAACTAGGCAGAACACCCACCACGATGGACCCTTGAATTAAGAGCCAGAACAAACCCTATCTTCCTTAAGTTAATTTTAGGTTAAGTGCATTTTCTCTCAGCCCTGAATCTGAAACTGGCCTAGGCTTCCTAGTGAGTTCCAGGCCAGCTTGACCTACAGAGTAAGACTTGCCCACTCAAAAGAAAATATATCTTGGACTAAAAACAGAACAGTGTGATGGTGTATAGAAGACAAATAAACAGTGGCATAAAAGACATTTGGCATTTTTTCCAAGGTAGGGGACGTTGCTACACGTGCTCAGGAAACAGTAAAGAGAGGCAGCTGTGGATGTACACACCATCTGGCTAGTTTGTAGTGGCCTATGATTCACCTACCTTTAAACTCAAGAAGAGGGAAACAGTAAGAAAATGATAATTTGGTCTCCATGGTTATGCCCACCCACCAGCACACCTCACCATGCGTTTTCTACCATTTCAAAGAAGCTTGTTTCCTGAGGGTTATCTTAAGAGCCAATAAATAAGCCAGGCTCTCTATTAGGCCATTTCCTTCAGTGCCACCTTCCTCCAGTTCATTTGCAGGCTTTGTCTTGCCAGTCTTCAGTGTGGCACAAGAACGGAAAATAAAATAGCCAGCGTACCCACCAAGACACTGCCAGGTAAGTGCTGTGTTTGGTTCAACCTCTTTCAAGTCTGAATGGCTCAGGATGTTCCTAACTGTTGAGGGATGTCTGTGATCCAACCACCCTAGACACACCGGATCTTATCTAAACCCTGAGGGGAAATCCCCACCAGACAAGGTAGGTCACCACTATCCTTACTTAGCCTTGATTTCACTTACTTTTATAAGCAGATCCTTGGTGAGGGTGGGGGCTGGTGAAACTTAAGATGGACTGTCTGGGCTAGAAGTCTCCAGGTTGACTCAGATTTCCTTAATAGCTAACAATGGCAGTATCTCAGCTCTTGGCCGAAGACTAGGACTGAAAGAATTCAGTGAAGTGACACTGTGTCGGGGGCTATGTTCCCTTGGAAAATTCAGACTGTATTATATATAGCAGGCTGTAGAAGTTTGCCTTTCTATAAACACGCCATTTTTGTAAAGGTATCATTGTTGGTGTCACACCTACAGCCACATGTCTGAACATGTTCATGTCTGAGCACTAGGGGGCAACCTTGCCTTTTTTGTCATCAAAGCTCTTTAAAACTAACATTTAAGGAAATCACTGAGTCATGGAATCCAAACCTTCCCTTCCTCTGGCTTTATTTTAATGTTGACATCCATGTTTATGGAAATTGACAAATGCTGTTTTTGGAGGCAAATGTAAACAAACTAGAGAAAAACACTGAACACAAGTAAATCCCACCACACATGCACACACACACCACTGTAGCATTCAGGAGAATGTGAGTGGCCTACTGTTAGGTTTCCCTTGCCTTCATGGGTTATGTATTTGTTCTAGGTCTGGGGACCTCTGTGGTAAACAGGGGACACAGCCTTTGCTTCTGTGGACTTTGCACCAAAGTGGATTAGACATTAACCAAGTAAATGAAAATATTTGTGAATAACAGTAATTTAAAATAACACTGTGCTGTAACAGGATGTAAAGAAGAGTGTGTGCTATCAGAAAGAACTCTGAGGAGCTGCTGTGCACTCTGAAGCCTGAATACAAACGCCAAGATTGGGGCAAGAACAGCCAATGCAGAGGAACTAAGAGAGCCAGTGAGGCTCCCCTGGCAGGGACAAGCCAGGGTGATTCAGAAACACAAAAAACCTGTGTAACTGGTGCTGGCCATGAAAAGACATACGGATTGTGTTCCAAGCTGATTTAAAAAAAAAAAAAAGAAAAGAAAAGAAAGAAAGAAAGAAAGAAAGAAAGAAAGAAAACCACTAAGGGGAAAATCAGAAAGATGAAGAGACCAGAGTCCACCCTCACCGTGGGCTTCTGTAAGGACATACCCAACTCCTTGCCATACCCATGATCCAGTGTTAGAACTGAGTAAATGCAGCTTCTATCCTAGGGCCTCCCAATCCAGAGCAGACCTCAGAATCATAGCACATATGCCAGAGAAGATGTCGTTTTGGATGCAGATCTCTGCTAGGTAAAGGCCTAAACAGAGAGAGGGAAAAAATCAAGGTTTGGAAACACTAAACCCCAGGGCAAGCATCCAATTCTCTCTGAGAAGGGATTTGAGCCTACAAACCCCCTTTATGCCAAGAAGAAAAACAAGAGAGATTGGGTTTTCCCATCATGATATGTGCGGATCAAGTTTAGGTTGTAGGACATCTGAGTTCAGCAGGGCTCCTTCTGCCTGGCATGTAACAATGAAGCTTTATGATGAATGACGGCGGAGACGATTTGACAGGAGACGTGGTCTGTGTTCAACCCTAATGGAAGCAAATACTCTAAGTAAGTGCAACTTGCAACCTCGCTCAAGCAAGGCCAGTCCCAAGCCTTTTATTTGTTTTTTTGTTTTTGGATACAGGCATGCCCCGAGATGTTTGTAAATCGCTCAGCTCACTAATCTGGCGGTGTGGCACCAAGCAGCATCTTAGACTGGGACCAGAAGGAGGAGGCAGTGGCTTTGGCCCTTGACCATTACAAACAAAGGCTAAGGTGCAAGGCTATTTCTATGTGAGAGGATGTATTTGCACATGCCACCCAGACAGACCTCAGCTGCCCTTTCCATGATTCACCCCTCTTTCAGTTTGAGCCGGCTCAACTTCACCAACCAAGACGCTGGTTCATTCAAGTAACATTAATGGAGAATGTCTGTGGAAAGAGCACAATTGGATGAAAAGAGATGTCTGCCACTCCAGGTAATGGCTACCATGCAAGAATTCAGGGCTAGCTGGTCTCCTGATTTGTCTAAAGAAACTGGAAACCCAGATTTAAAATTTTTTCTTGGGGCTGGAGAGATGGCTCAGAGGTTAAGAGCATTGCCTAGTGCTCTTCCAAAGGTCCTGAGTTCAATTCCCAGCAACCACATGGTGGCTCACAACCATCCACAATGTGATCTGGTGCCCTCTTCTGGAATGCAGGTGTACATGCAGATAGAGCACACATATGCATAAAATAAATCTTAAAAAAAAAAAAAAAAGATTTAAAATTTTTTTCTTACCATATATACATACATATGTATACAATATCTATTTTTATTAGTTTTATATATTTTAGGGTGGAGTGTGCACACACGTGCTTGTGTATGTGTGTTTGACTTCATATCTGTGCACTACTCCAGGCTTCTTGTGCCCAAGAAGGTCAGAAGCAGGTGTTGAATCCCCTAGCAATGGAATTACAGATGGTTGTGAGCTGCCTGCCGTGTAAGTGCTAGGAATTGAATCCGGGTCCTCTGCAAGAATAACTAGTGCTCTTAACCACTGAACCACCTTTCCAGTCCCTATTTTTTGTTTTGTGGTTGTTTTGTTCACAGAATCTTGCTATATAAGCCAAGCTAATCTCAGCTTCTCAATGCTCCTACCTTCTTGAGTGCTAGGATTATAGGCATACCTCACCATCCCTGGCAGAAATCCTGATTGTTATGTGAAGTCTCCAGGTGTTTATATGCTTTCAAATGATTCGATTCTCAGTGAATGGTCAAGCAGGTCTCGGCTGTGGACTTTGCAGGGCCTATGTGTATACTTGGCTTTAGTTAATTCCTTTCCAATGTCTACAATTAAAATTCTAAACATATAGAGGAGATATTATGGTTTCACACTGCGTACTTCTGTCCACCTCTCATCCGGAGCCTATTAACTCACACATATCCATTCAGATACTTGTTTCAATCGAATTTTAACTGTGGGAATTTGAAAGGGCAAAGTAGGGAGAAGAAAAAGTTGTTATACGGTAGACTCTAGTATCTTAACTCAGTAAGTTCAGCTACCTCCATCTCCCTGGTTCCTGTTTGGTCATGATTTCAAACTGGACCCCAGGGCTGGTTCAATGGCTCAGTAACATGCTTGCCTGAAAGCACAAAGACCTGAGTTTAGATCCCCAACCCCCACACAGGAATCAATCCAGCACTCCATGTCTACAACCCCAGTGCTGGGAGTGGAGTGAGGGGGTACAGAGCCAGCCAGGTTCCCGGAACCCACCAGACAGCTAATCTAGCCAAACTGCTAAACTCCAGTTCAAGAGAGTGGCTGGAGAGACGGCTCAGTAGTTAACAGCACTTGCTGTTCTTACAGAGGACCTGGGATTGGTTCCCAGCACCCACGTGGTATGGTTCAGAATCACAGAAGACTCTAGTTCCATAGGATGTAGAGCCCTCTTCTAGCATCTGAGAACATCAGGCATGCACATGGTGCGCATACACACATGCAAATTTGCCAGACACCCATGCATATAAAATAAAAATAAATAAATCCTTAAAAATTAAATTAAGATAGACAGTGATTGAGAAACATTCAATGTCAATATTGGCCTAGGCCAGTGTTTCTCAACCTCCGTAATGCTGTGGCCACTAAAACGGTTTCTAGGTTGTGGTCACCCCCCCCCCAACCATACAATTATTTTTGTTGCTATTACAGAACTGTAATTTTGCTACTGTTATGAATCACAATGTAAATATCTGCTATGCAGATGGCCTTAGGTGACCCTGTGAAAGGATCATTTGACCCCCCCAAAGGGGTCACGACCCACCTGTCAAAATAAGTAAATACCCTGAGGATCCAATCCGGGACTTCAAAACATTATAAGCAGGGTAGTCTGTGTAGGTCTACCTTGACAGTCCAGGACAAATTCCAGAGCATGAACCCTGGATGCAAAAGGCCTGGACTCAGGACAGCACAGGTTCTCTCTGTCTCAGAGCTTCAAGCTCCCCAGAAGGACAACAAGCTTTGGATTACCCTGCATGACCCTCGGTGCCATCGGGAGGGGACAGCCACAAAGTGTGGGTCCCTATCAGTGGGGAGAGCAGGCAGAGATCGCTTGCACCAAGTTTGTGAGAGCAGGACAGCTTTTGAGGGGGCGGCTTTGTAAAAAGGACCCTCATTTACGGTGGGAGATCTTAGAAGTAAAAGCCTTGCCGGTGAAAAGGTGTTCGTTCGTTTAATTAAGTCCCAGGAGACCTGGTGCAGAACACTTCTGCAGGTTGAAAATAGCCTTTCTCGGGGCTCCCACATGTGCACTGGGACTCTCAGAAGGAATTTAAATCCTGACAGCAACTCTGGAGTTGGTGTATCTGGAGAGGGAGAGACCGATTGGCAGCTTGATGTAGCCCTTAGTGGCAAGGGAGGAGGATCTGCGGGACAGAGGGGAGGGGAATGCTCTCACACCTACCACCAGCAGCACCTCTTTCCACTGCGCTTAGAGAAAATTACATTTCCCGACCAGAAGCAGCGTATCATTAAGGGCTGTGAATCTCCATGGCAACCAAAGGATCGGCTGCTACAAGCTAACGGAAAAAAAAGGAAGAAAAGCAGCATTGGGCCAGAGCTTAGTACACGCACATTAGCTTAAAATGCCCAGGCTTTTAAGCAATGTAGAAAGGGAGTATGTTTTTCTGGACTGACAGCTAGACCAAATTTCAGAGTCATGAAATTGTAAAAGTGAAAGAAACGTAGCATGGTGATTAAAGGGTGCCACCGAGGATTGTCAGGGTCAATGGATCATGCTGATGGCTGACGGCTCCCTGAGAGCGTGGAGGGGTGGGGGTCATCTGAGGATGGCAGGCCAGGGTGAGTCAAGGGACGGCAAGCTCTGCAGCTGCAGCTGATTGCCCCCCGGTGGGGGAGGCTGGCCCTCTGAGGCTCCGCTGTGATTCGTGAAAGGAAACTGAGAGTGCAGATTTGAGTATGAAGCACCCCCACTTCCTCTGCTCCTCACAGCCAATTGAGAGAGAGCAGCTCAAAGAAAGCACATCTGTGAGCTCGGGTTTGCATTTGATTTAACACACATGGCCACCCTTTGTGAATCCCGAGGACACCGAGGGCCAGGTCACACTGTGAGCAAGCCAGGCCTCAAGCTCTGGCTCCTGATGATATATATATAGCCCCTCCATTCCAGATGGGGGTAATGAGAGACCAAGGTAGCTCCACGCAACCCACTTCCACTTCGGTTGGTATATGTTATCCTTCCTATTGGCTCAAATTGTTAAAAAAAAAAAAAACATACAGCTGAGAGAGGAAGATGCTGTTACTTGTTTGTGTCATTAGAGACCGTGTGAGCATTGCCTTGTAGCCGTAAGGCAGCCTGAGCACTCAGCGAACCCTCACCTAGCACCCCCATTGTCCTCCTTGTCTGTAGACAAGGATATGGTTCCTAAGCAGTGATGTCTTCTGCAGACTACGGTCACCGCTCCACACGGGAATGTGCCCTCTGTGCCATTAGCCATCACTGACAAACGTCTGCTCCTGTGTTCAATTGCATACATGTTTTGAGACTGGGTGATAGGCTAGCATCCCGTGCTAGAGAAGGAACTCCAACCATTGTGGATGGAAAAGGACTGGCTCTCCATCAGGAGGACAGAGGGACCTAGGCCGTGGGCAGGTGCCAGCACTCTCAACTAAAGTCTTGTTTTACCACACAGTTCCAAGACCAACCAATTCTGGAAACTTTGAAAGTGCCTTGTTCAATTGGTGCAGAAAGAACTAGGCTTTGAATTTATATAAGTTGGCACCTAATGTGCTTAGAATAGTCTATATTTCTGCTTCTCTCTCTTTCTCTCTCTCTCTCTCTCTCTCTCTCTCTCTCTCTCTGTTTTCTGAGACAAGGTCTCGTTATGTAGCCTTGACTAACTGGTCTTGATCTCACAGAGGTCTGCCCACCTCTGTGTCCCTTTCTTCAAGCCACATCAGGTCCCAGCATGCTCCTCTCCTGGGTAAAGGTCTCTCTCTCTCTCTCTCTCTCTCTCTCTCTCTCTCTCTCTCTCTCTCCTGCCATCCTCCCATCTGCTTCCAAGTTCAAGGAAACCACAATATAGTAACAAGAAGCACACTGTGCTACCTTGATTGTTTAAAAAAATCATTTCTCTTTTACTCCCAAACTTATTTAAATGTGTTTATTTTTAATTGGGAACAAGCTTATTAGAAAGAAACTCTACACAATATATCTGGGCTGTAGCTCAGAGAACACTACACAGAGAAAACCCAAGACTCATGCCTGCCTGTAGTCCCAGCACATGGACCAACAATTAACAAATAGGACCTCATGAAACTAAAAAGCTTATAAATAGCAAAGGCTGCTGTCAACTGTGTAGAAGTGGCCTACTTACTGAACTGGAGAAAATCCTTACCATGTATATACTGAAGAAAGGATTAGGACTTAGAAGCCACAAAGAACTCAAGGAACTAAACATTAAGAAAACAAACAACCTAACCCCCCCCCAAAAAAAATATGTGCAATGAAATTGAACAGAGGATTGCCAAAAGAAATACAATAGCTAGTAAACATTCCATTAAGTGTCCAGCATCCTTCATAAAACTCTTTGTAAGCAACAATAGAGGTAATGGAATGGTTTTACTCTGTGAGAAATGAAGGGAATTGCATATCACTATATTTCCAAAGGTTGGACTATCTTTGACTTCATGGGATGAAGACTATTCTCTTAAATTTGTTTTGTAGATAGCCCAGGATAGCCTTGAATTCAGGAACCTCCTGCCTTTGCCTCTGGTTTCTATTCTTACGATTCTAAAAGTTTTGTTTATAGGAGAAAATTACAGGGAAGCTTGTACAGATCTGTGAGTGACAATGAGGACATGACCACCCTAGGTATAGCTGAAGAGAAGGTTTTATTGTAGATGAGAGGGAGAGAGAGAGAGAGAGAGAGAGAGAGAGAGAGAACAGCCAGTGGAAAATGGAAAGGTCCAGACTGAACTGGGCCCTGGGAGGGGGTCGGGGAGGGAGAGAAAGAAAAGAAAGACTGAAGAGAGCAGGCAGGAGAGGGCACTAGGAGCCAAGAGGCCAAGAGAATGCATTTAGAGAACCAAGGAAAAAAACGGCTGGGTTATACAGGAATCAGAAGCTGGGGGGAAGGGAAGGGACACTTGGGGCTAGTGAGGTTTATGGTAGGAGATGGGAGTGAAAAGTGCTAAAAGGAGTCAGGACCTGCAACAGGTATGTACAACGCTGAGAGCCTGTTGACCAGCATCAGCTTTGATATGTTAATAAGCACCTCAGTTAGCCATTTGTCCTAAGGGCTAGGACTAACAATGTGTAGTCTCTGCTTCTCCCATAAGGTCTACAGCAGACTTTGTTGCTGTTCCACTTTTACAAAACAATTCAGAGGCTTTGGGCTCTTCCCAGCATTCTTCAACAGCATCGAGGCTAACTGTTCATTAAAGACTGTATTGTCTTCAGCCATTAAGACTTTAAGGCCTGAAAGTTTTCTTAGAGGACCTTGGGGCTGGAAAGATGAGCTACAAGACAGCTGCTTACAACCGTCTGAAACTCCTGTATCAGAGGACCCGACTCCCTCTTCTGGCCTCAGTGGGCACTGTATGCATGTGGTACACAGACATACATGCTGGCAAAATACTCATACACATAAAATAGAAATAAATGAACCTTAAAGAATCATGTATTTCTAATTAATTATTGATTAATCTAATTAGATTAATCTAATTAATTAATGATTAACTATTAATCATTAAA
>CAJQZJ010006354.1:853261-915861 GCA_907164525.1 Lophiomys imhausi | reverse complement strand
TCCCTTGTTTTCGCTGGCACTATTTAGTGAGATAGAGGTCATTCTATCATGTGTTCATAGGAGGTGGCTATGGATGAGTCTAAGCCTGAGAATTTCTTGTAAGACGTATTGTGATACTATTTAAATGTTTTATAAGCGTTTTCAGCCTCAGTTGCAGTTCCGTCCCAGTTACTCAGTTCTGCTGAGTACTGTAAAACCAGTCCTCCCAATCCCCAGTCATTTATTTAAACTCCTGTTTCCCTTAGAGAACTACTCAAGGTTGAGTGCAGTTGTGTTACAATAAAACTTTATTTACAAAAACAGGCAACAGGCCAGATTTGGCCACTAGGCAGTATTTGCCTACTCCTCATCTAAGTCAATCATGCTATTGTTATCTCCCTTGCCAGTGTTTGTTTAAAGCAATGAGTATGTCAAACAGCTGGGACCAGTGAGACCTGGAAAGAGGTCTGTAGGAGGGTTCCTCCTGACTGAGTATGCCTGTCTTTCCTCTCTAGAAAAGAGCTACAAAAGCATATGACACCTAGAGAAGAGATAGCTCTCTGCAGCTGAGAGGAATAAAAATTTTAGAGACCCCCATGGCAGGCAGTGGAGCCAGGCCAGCCACGCTCCAGGAACTAACTAACCACAAAGCCGATAGTAAAGTAAGATTAAAGTCATTCCTGAGAAAAACAAGTATAGGATGTTTCCTGCTGACTAATGGGCTGGTACATTCCACCTGTATTTCCCCTCACCCCCTTCGGTTGTGGTAAACAATGGGCTGTTACTTTCCACTTGTATTTCCCCTCACCCCCTTGGATTGTGGTTTAAATACCCTACTCTCCTCCAAATTGGCATCGTGGCTCCTCTACCCCTGAGTGGGATATGAGTGGCATCCTCAGTGCACTGATCCCCCCTGAAATAAACCTCTTGCGATTGCATCAAGAAGGTCTCTTGCGAGTTTTTGGGTGGCCGTGATATCCCAAGTGTCGGGAGTCGGGAGAGGGACTTCCCTCCCCCAGGTCTTTCACAGCCACAGAAGAAGTCTAAGACAAAAACTCACTCTTGAAGGCTGGGTGGGAACTATATCCTTGACGAGGCTCTAAGAGCATTATTTCTCTATTCTCTAGCTTCTCACAGCATCTTTTATTGGTCAATGCAATTAGAAGTTTGAGAAGGAGGAATCCAAGAACACAATCTGTCTAAGTTAGCTTCCTATGCTTAGGGATGGTCAGAAAGGACACAGGTGCGTCCACGGGGGTAAATAGAAGTCATCCAACAGTGGGTTCAAAAACTCTGGTTCCCTGGTGGAAGGGACTCAGAAGGTTTCATTCCCTCTTCCCAAGAGCATTTGTAGTTAATGGTTGCAAGAGGACAGAGAATCAAATTCTTCAGTGGTGTAGCTACTAGAAAGTTGCCCTTGCTCAAGTAAGCAATTCCACAAACACCATGCTCGTGCAAACATGCAGGCAATCCTATTAAATGCATCGAAGTGTGCACCTGCTCAGGTGTGCACATACACACAGAAAGAGAGAGCGCATAGGTAAGAGGAGACATGGGACTTAGGAACAAAAGGGGTTCAGTGGGTGGGAGAAAAGGATAAGGGAGGATACTGGGGAGATTATGATCAAAGAGCACTCCATATGCATGCAATTGTGAAAGAATAAACACACCTAAACAGAGAGATAGATTTTAAAATCAACAACACTTAAAAAAACCTTGTAGTTCTCCAAGGAAGGCAGGATTTAAACAAATGAAGAAGGATTGACAGGACATTATAAAAACTAATCATCTCAGTGGCATTTTGCCTGTTGAACGAACGCAAAGCTAACAGCCTAGATAAGGGAAGTGCTGTATATAAAGAATCATGCTTCCTCTTGCTGGGACACCCTGCTGCTAAGGATGAAGTCTGACGTTGCTGGAAAGCACCACTGAGCTCGGTGCAAAATGTCGAACTCTCTTTGTCAGCAAGGTCTCCTCGTATCTACCTGGGGGTTCTGGACTGCCAATCCCACATTCTCCACCTGAGGTGTGCCACTACGAAACTACAGGTTTAACTACCTTTCTCCTGATTAGAACCCATGCAGCAGCACCTGGAATTCCTGGGGTGCAACCTTTGACACAATTTTTCCCCCTTTTTGTGATAACGATAGGACCATGCTGCCAAATGCAAATGAAGCATCCCTGGCACGCCTAGCTCCAGCCAATGATTTAAGTTCACTCTGGAAAGCTCCACCTACTCCCAAAGTTCCATATTAGCATTGTTCACCCCAATAAAGTTGATCTGCCTCTCTGCAGCTGGTTCCCGGCTGTCTTAATCCCTCCTGCTCACACTATCCAAACCTTGTTCCCAGTCTTCTGCTCCCCACACCACATGCACTGGTGGCCAACAGTAGAAGGGAGAAGGGGAGACCCACAGCACCCCCACACCTCTTACATCAGCCCCTGGCTTCCAACACCTAATTCTCCTCTTTCTCATGGCTCAAGCCAGTCAATTCTGTCTGTCCTTTTGGCTGCAGCTTATCCAGCACATCATGTCTAGGCATCACTCAATACTCTCAGTTCTCTTCCCAGGGCCCTGACTGACCCCTTCAGCTAAACAATGTTCAGTTCAAGGCAAACACTTAATACATGCCCTGTACTTGGCCTAGGAATTTCAGCCAAGTTAGATTCAGCCCAGGTTTCCACTCTGAAAGACAGAATCTCATCCATTGGCCTTTACAATGCATACTGTTCAGCCCAGAAGAGGAAAGCTCACTCCAGATTCCCTATCACACCATCTTCTAGCGCTCTCCCTCTCTCTCTCTCTCACACACACACACACACACACACACACACACACACACACACACACACGGAAAGGGAGAGGTGTGTGGATTTAAACAATTTAACATGAATTCTTCTAGTTGTAGACTGACTCACACTGGAATCCAGAAGAGGGAATTTCTTCCAAGCAAGCTCTCTTCCAGACAGCAATGCAATGCTCAGGGGTAGGAAAGGAATGGCTGAGTGGGCAACACTACGGCTTGTTCCCTACTGATCTGAACCGCCATCCATGGGAAAAGCAATTTCTTACTTCGGATCACTGTTTGTGATCTTGGTGATCTATTTTATCTCTTAACTTGCTGATATGATATCATTTAGTTTTTTCCTATTCATTTACGTTTTATTAACTAGCTTTAATGATTTTCTTCATTCTAGAGAACTTCATTTTCCGCTGATCAAATAGTGAACTTCCATCGTTTGCTCTTTTGAATTTAGTTTTGTTTTGTTTGGTTTTGTTCTAAGGAGCTTACACTCTTGCTATGACTCTGTGGGAAGTAAATGGTCAACTCCAGCACCCATCCTTCCCAGTGACCATCTCTCTCTCTTGAACAGGAGTCTGTTATCCTTCGTGCCCTCCACTGGACGCCATGTTTTCTGCCTCCATTTCCGGAACAGCCTCCCTCTCTAATCAGTGTCTTAAACCAGATAGCTGAAAACACAATGTTCTCTTCAGAATGTCTCCCAAGTTGCCTAGTAGTTGTCCAAAGATAGAGCCCTGCTGATGGCTCAGGGTTGCTTTGAGTAAAGGCGGATTAGATTCTTTTGTTATGCCCAGATTGCAGGGTCCCAAAAACCACCAAGGAGCCGATTCTGATGCAAATCACATGAGGGTCTTTGTTATAAGCTTAAGCAGAGACTCCCACCTTCACCAGCGCCGTGGATCTGGAGAAGCCAGGAGTGAAGAAGGAGGAAAGTATTTATGGTGTACAGGGTACACACAGCACTTTTTCATACATGTAAGCTTCCGACTGGTTAGTATTTTAAACTTGCTCTTCCAGCACGAACGGGATGAGGCAGTTACAATACCATTACAAAGGTCAACTCCTCACAGTCGAGTCATCAGTAAGCTCACCTGGCCCTCTTAGGTAAACACAGGCTTCCTCCAGTTAACTATGTGAGGGGAAACAGCTTTAATCTCTGCTCAGGCCTTATCTGTAGCTCCCTTCCTGGGGCCAAGGAACAAGGGGGAAGAATCAGGTTAAAGGTCGGTACCTGCAGAAGCCTATGTGGTGGCAGCGGAGGGACATTTTCAAAATGGGGCCACCGTATACACTTTGAGCCTAGTTCTGTTTTCCTGCTTTAGGAGCAGAATCAGATCCAAGGTTCTGGGCATTGCTCCTCAGTGCTGGTGAGCGATTGTAGGGCCACCATGTTACACATGGCCTTACAGGGGCCTCTTCCCTTTTCACTGTGTCCCATCTCTGTGCTCTCATTTTTTTCCTTCCCTTCCTCCTTCTCCTCCCCCTTCTCTCTTCCAGTCCTCTCTTCGCGCTAAATAGGGAAATGCATAAATTAGACTGCAATAGCAAAAGAAACATTCTTGTCTATCTTATTTATCACCTATCTTGGGTTCGTTCTACTTTAAGTCAGCATTTGATTGTACTAAAACCAAAACATTCCTCAGTCTGCTACTGTCCCCAGATGAAACATATTGGCAAAGACACCTATGTAGCTGCACTTCTTCACTCTGCTCTCTTCTGGAATTGATCACTGCCAGCTGAAAGAGGTCTTGTGCCCCACAGACTCTCATTAGAATGCTCATAAATTAGCTTGCAAGCCTAAGAGCTTTGATCCCTTAAGTTTGTGATGATATGTGACCAAAAAAGGAAAGTTCTAGCAGTTTTGTGTGCAAGCACGGTAACATGGTGCAAACAGGAGAACCAGAAGGTGATAAAGATAAGGTAACTAACGATCTTACTATCCCAAAGACCCTCTGAGCTTGGCCTTGTAGGGGCTCATTCTAACTCAATCATTCTTCCTACTGTGCGCGCACACATCCTGAGCATATTGTGCAGGAAGCTGTGTCCTTTCTGAAGGCCAGCCGCCTCAATGCATTGGGGCAGTCTCGCAATCAAAGAAGGAAAACTGCTGATGACAGAAACATGGTTCTGATATGAATAAACATGACCAGGTGGTTGAGCAGCAGGTTTTTCACTACTGTGCCACTACAGAAAAGAGAAGAGAGATGTTTGCACTTGTAAAAATATCCTGCCTTTAATAACAATTTTTACACTGTAAATGCAAATGATACGTTAAACTCCACGTAGGGAATGTCTCATATTGCCATGGTTATTTGGTAGAACAATAAAACAAGGTTAGCAGAAGCCCTGCTGAGCCCTTCTATGGCACTTAACATTTTCAGAGGCTGTGACAGGCAGCAATTCAGTGTGAGGCTGTTGACACCCTTCCTCTGGTCTAGCATCCCTGCAGAAGCAAGAAAATAACTCTACAAAACAGACACTTAAATTCAGTAGCAAGCTTGGTAGATCTCCATAGCTGACAGTTTTGAAAGGTGCTGTGATTATGTGGGAAGTCAAATTATGGACTATTAGCAATCTAGAGAGAGCAGTTATTATAACCCCTAGTTACAGAGAATAAATAATATTAATTTATCTTTCCAGCTTTTGCTTTTCTGCATGTTTCTTTTACATATACCCTACTAATAAATCTTAGAACCCCAAACTTTCATCATATTTCCATAAATACACTTCTGTCAACTTGGTCAACAGCAAAAGCTTCCTGAGCCCAAAGCCATTTTTATCTATGCTTCTCCTTCCACAATTTATAGTCAGTGGTATCAAAACACATAAAAGCAATCTATCCCATAAGTGACTTGTGTGTTTTCACTGGCTCAAGGCATATATTTCTTTCGAGACTGTATTCCAAAGGTTCCTGGATTGTTTTTCATAGTTTATTATGTTCTCCTTTCTCTGGGTGAACTCCCTCATGTTTATAGTCCACAAACTCTGATTAAAAATACATTCTTGTGGGGCTACAGAGTTGGCTAAGTGGCTAAGAGCATTGGCTTGCCAAGGAAGGACTCAGGTTTAGTTCCCAACACTCACAGGGCCCACAACCCTCTGTAACTCCAGGTCCAGGACCTCTAGCCCCTTCTTATGGCCTCTGTGGGTACTGCAGGCATGTGTTGCACTGATATACAAGCTGGCAAAACATTCATAAAATAAATATAAAATTTAATAAATATCCACGAACATTACAAAAATAGATGCAAATGCCATCATCTTAAAAATATATAAATAGAAAAATCGTACTCAGCCACTGCTGCTGTGCTACTTACTAAGCAGTTGGGAGGCTGGCCTAACTACAACACAACACCGGAGGTATAATTTCCAGCCTAAGAAATGGAACCCCCCAGCCTCCAGGAAGCAGTTGATTATACTGGCAGGTTTCTATAGCTATCCTCCAAAAGCTATAGCCCCAGATGGTATGGGGGTTGAGCTTATTTTTGGGGGTCTCCATCTCCCATATATGGTTACGTACATTCTGATTGGCTGCTTCAAACTCTTCAGCTAGGATGAGAGAGGATGAGAGGGGCCTGAAGGTGAGATACAGTCAGTTTGCACATCCACACTGCAGGGTGGGGGATGGTACTGACCACTCCGCACGTACACTTATGAACATTGACCAGCCCTCAAGGCTATTTCCTGTTTTTCTTCCTCTTGGCCTGAGGGGGCAGGGGGAACTGGGGACAGTTGTTGAACTAGCCTGCAATGCAGATAACAGGCCTAGAACTTCACATACATTGCTCACTAGAATGAAGCTCTTTACTGAATTTCTTTTGCTGGAAAAATATCAAAACCTGGAAGGAACATTGGCAAACACCTAATTCCGTTTTGTATATTTAAAATGATGGGCTCAAGTCTCCACCAGACTCCAGAATATAAGACTAGCCATGATACTGTTGTTGCCAAGATCCCTGGCCACTGTGGAGGAAGGAAGAGAGGGAGGGAGGGAGGGAGGGAGGGAGGGAGGGAGGAAGGAAGGAAGGAAGGAAGGAAGGAAGGAAGGAAGGAAGGAAGGAAGGAAGGCCCACATAGGAAGGAAAATAGGCAAGCTGCAGCCCAGGGAACAACAGTTTTCTGGGCTTTAGACAAGATCAGACATTCATTTTCTTTTTTTTTCCCTGCGCTCCTTGCTGGAAGGAGAACTCTTAAGCCCAGTTTCCAGCAGCTGAGGAATGCTTTCTCAGACTAACAGAGAGAGACAAGCCTGCCTCTAACCCCACTGGGAGAGGAAGGGCTTTCCTTGCAGAGATGTTGGTCCCTTATTTCCTTGCTTCACTGAGATAATTGCTTGCTAGTTTCTAACTCAGCCCTTCCAGGTCTTAACGGGAAATTGCCAGAGACTAATTAATCTGGCTTCAGTGTTTAGCAGCTCAGCTCTGTATTCCTTTGAATTCTGAAGGTGCCCTCAGGGTATGGGGGCGGAGGAACCTGGGCTTCAGTTCCCAGACTTTCTTAAGTCCTGGCCTGGAAACACGTGTGGGATCAATTGCCCACGTGAGGCACATATAGACCCTTGACTACACTGTCCCAGCACACTCCCACACCAGGTCTCTTGAATTCGAATCTTCCTACGAATGAGGAAGGAAGCTTTAGCCCTGTGGTTCTCTGACTCCAAGAATAAATCAGTTTACCTCGAAGGCTGGCTGAGCCAACCTGAGGGATCACTGGGGACCACACCCGCGGTTGTTGCCAATAAGGTCTCAAGTGGAACCAGCGCTTGCTGGGCTACTGTTAGGACACTGAACTACAGTCTGGGGTCTTTGTTTTTTTGTTTATGTTTCATCCTGTAGCCAAATTCTTCTCTGCGCTTCTACACCTCAAAATCACTTTCTGTCCTGCTACTTAGACAAACACTTATCTTGCTGATCAATTGCTGCTCAGTGCACAATCCTCACTGTAGCAATTCTGCTCCTGGCATCTAGAGACATTCCTGATCTGCATTCTTCTCTATTCCATCCCTCTTATCTAGACTATAATCGTATTTATAATCCTCAGGCCCCAAATACATATAGACCAGAAGCAATCAAACAGAACAAAGGCAGTTTTCCTTCCTGCGGAAAAAGCTCCCCTTGAAGGACTATGCAAGCTTTTAATACAAAGTGGAATTACTGGTACATGGAGGGGTAGTGCATTTCTTACTACCCCTTTAACAGGCTTTGCTAGAGAGAGAAGTTTTTCCCTAGAGAAAGTGAGGAATTGATGCCAAAATTAATTAAAGGATGAAGGTGACCAAATGGTTTCCTCTGCCATAGAGAGTCTATTTTGTGTGGCCTTGACTGCAGCAGGAATACCAGATGGAGCAGGATGCAAAGTTCCACATCTGTCCTCGTCCCTTCCAGTCTGTTCCCCTGAGCCCTGCTGAGGAGACAGGGCAAGGTTGTTATGCTAGGAAAGGGCTTGGGTAAATCCACAGTCTCTCACCCATAATGACTTTTCACACGTTGGACTGCTTAGGAAGAAGGTGGGAAGGGCCCTGGGAAATACTCAGAAGGCACGATTATAAGCCAGCCTTGGAGGCTCTTGTCTAGGGACCCCAAATAGATGGCGAGGGATGAAAATAGAATGGGATGTGATCCACTTTCCATGTTGCCAACACCCAAAAGCTACAGTTACTTTATTTTTTTTAAATAAGATACAATTAATCGTTTCCCTTTTTCTTCCTTTCGACCCCTTCCATGTACCCCCTCTCAAATTCATAGTCCCTGGCCTCTTTTTCTTTAATTGTGGTGAATATGAATAATATGTACACACATATATGTTCCCAAATATATAAATATTATCTGCTCAGTCCATATGATGTTATTTGTGTGGTTTCAGGGATGGACACTTGGTATTAGATAAACCAGTTGGGAAACTCTTCTTGGGGACAACTGTGTTCTCCCACACTCAGCATGCCTCAGTTGCCTGTAATTCTTCGTCTCTGGTTGAGGCCCCATGAGGGACTTCCCCTCACCATGTCAGCATGTCTGCTGGCAACAGTCTTGTTTAGGCAGTCATGTTGTTAAGATTTCATGTTATTTCCAGGCAAGACAAGGCTGCAATGAGGACCACACACTGCTGTGCCAGAGAGAGTTTGTGTTTCAAATGTACATTAAACATAGAAGGGAATGTCCCCATTGCAAAGAAATGACTGAGGGTTGTAGATGGTTAAGACAACCCCATTAGAAGCAGTTTTAAGAGAAGCATGGAGAGGAATCCTTAAGCCTCAACACTGAGGAATCCCAGGAAACTAATGGTTCCCTTCCATGAGGTTGTACTTTGATGCCAATGTGGAAAGGAACTGTGTGTGAAGATGCGTGGCATCTTCCTAGAAAACGACCCCTGAGCATCACAAACAAGGTCTGGGGGGACACGGCCCTTCTGCAGCCTCAGCGGGGTCATTTGGTCATTTTTCATCACTTCTTCCATTTCTGGAGGCTCCTGGTTTGGGTTGCTTCTAGCGACATCTCTGTCTCCACTGGGCCTTCTTTCTCGGGTATCTTTGTGTGTCCTCAACTATCTCATAGAAAGGAACTCTTACTAAATGTAGGGTCTACCCTAAGCCTAAAGGTAAATCCTTACCGTGTGAAGATCTTACTTCCAAATGAGGTCACAGACTGAAGTCCCAAGTAGATGTGAATTTGAAAGGAAGACAGTTTAATCCACTGCAAAGCAGAATGGTAGCGTGGGAGCAGGCTGAGTAGGAGTTTGTGGGCTAGGCAAGGAGACATGGGAATGCATGGAACAAATCTGTCAGACCACAGACCACCTTCACCATCCTGAGGACTTGGTATGGGAAAAAAACATTGCTCCTGAGCCTTGATCATTCCCCAAGATTCCATGTTAGGTTCTACTGGTCCACAACCATGCCACTTTTTAGCATGTTGTTTTCTTTCTTCTTCCACAAAGGGTGCTCGATATCGGGCTTATACCAGAGAGACCAAAATAAAATCCTAAGGAGGAGTGCAAAGGAGGGCCCTTTCCAATTCTGGAGTCAACGTTAGTCAGACAGTATATATTATTTCCCTGTGCCTTTGGCTTCATTTCCCTGGGGCATCCCCTCATGCTTATTCTGTTTGCTTCCTACTACTTCCTTGAGGAAACCCAGGCTTTAAAATAGAAGAGAAGCTCCTTGAGGATAGGAAATCCAGACCTCACTACTCACTCTGTAGTCCAGGTTAGCCTTGAACTCACAAAGATCTGTCTTACTCTGCCTTCTGAGTGCTCAGAAACACTTGAGACCAGAAGTGTATTGAACCTCAGACTTTCAGTAATTGCACATATATAATCATGGGGTTGGGCCCCAAATCAAAACATGAAGTTTACTTGTGTTTTATATAATCCTGTACATACAACATGATGGTAACTTTATACAACATTTTTATTGCTCCTGTGTCATTGCTTCTGGGTTTTGTTGTTGTTGTTGTTTGGTTGGTTGGTTGGTTTTTCCAAGACAGGGTTTTTCTGTGTATCCCTGCCTGTCCTAGACTCACTCTGTAGACCAGGCTAGCCTTGAACTCACAAAGATCTACCTGGTTCTGCCTTCTTTTCTTTTTCTTTTTTTTTAAATAGTTTTATTTTATGTACATTGATATTCTATATATGTGCATGTGGGGGTGTTAGATCCCCTGGAACTGGAGTTACAGACAGTTGTGAGCTGTCATGTGGGTGCTGGGAATTGAACTCAGGTCCTTTGGAAGAGCAGTCAGTGCTCTTAGCCACTGAGCCATCTCTTCATCCCTGGCTCTGCCTTCTGAGTCCTAGGATTAAAGGCCACCACCACCTGGCCCATATATGTATTTCTAAGTAAGCGTATAAAATAAGATAACATGGCCTTTTCAAATATCCTTAGTGTTATTTAGCCCTCTGCTTTCCATCTCCCCCTTATATTACCCTTTCCCTTTCAAATTAAAATCCTTCCTTGTTTTTCTCCCATTTCCTCCTTCATAGCACATGTATTCTAGCCCCTCTTTAGGGCTCCTCCCCTCTCACCTCTCCACCCCCACCATGATCTCTTTCTACCTTGCTGGCTTCTGAAGTTGCTTCAGGTTATATACTCAAATCTAAAGACTTGGAGCTAAGAACCACAAATAAGAGAGGACATGGGGCATTTGGGTTTTTGAGTCTGGGTTACCTCACTCAGTATAATATGTTCCAGGTCCATCCATTTGCCTGCAAATTTCATGATTTCATTTTTTCCTTGCAGCTAAATGGTATTCCATTGTGTATCTAGCACATTTCCATTATCCATATGTCAGCTGACGGACCTTCAGGTTGTCTCGGTTTTCCAGCTATTGTAAACAGACCAGCAATGGGCATGATTGAGTACATGTGTCTCTGCGGTAGCACACTGAGTCCTTTGAGTGGACTAGCTAAGTCAAACAGTGGATCTACTTTTAGCTTTTAGCTTTTTGAGAATTCTCCACTCTACCAGTTCACTCTACCACTATACCAGTTCACAGTTCCACCAACAGCCATCAAGAGTCCTCTTTCTCCACACCTCCACCTGGATTTGTTGTCAATTGTCTTTTTTTTTTTTTTGGTTTTTCCAAACAGGGTTTCTCTGTGTATCCTTGGCTGTTTTGGACTCACTTTGTAGGCCAGGCTGGCCTTGAACTCACAGAGATCCGCCTTCCTCTGCCTCCTGAGGGCTAGGACTAAAGGCGAACGCCACCACGCCTGGCAACTATCTTCTTGATATTAACCATTCTGACCAGGGTAAGACGAAATCTCAAACTAATTAAAATTTGTATTTCCCTAATTGCTTCAAGACCAGTAAGTGCTCTTAACCACTGAGCCATCTCTCCATCCCTTGTATTTCCCTAATTGCTAAGGATGAGAAATACTTCCTCAGATATGGCTTATCCATTTTCACTTCTTCTTGGCTGCTCCTATGTTTTGACTGTGATCTATCTCATGAGGCCAGGTGGATCATGCTCATAGTCAAAAACTCTCAATTTTGAAACTTGTTAGATTTAGATTCATATTTTCAAGTTAGGTATGTCCACCTTGTACATGTTCCACAAATGTGTGTTGAATGAATAAAAAGAGGGATGAGGTGATTTGAAAAAAGCAATGGCCCACATAGGCTATTAGGGAGTGGCACTATGAGAAGGTACGGCCTTGTTGAAGGAGGGGTGTCACTGTGGGGGTGGGCTTTGAGGTCTCAGGAGCTCAAGCCAGGGCTAGTGGCTCACTTGCTCTTCCTGCTGCCTTCTGATCCAGATGTCTCAGCTACCTCTCTTCATAGCAATAGAAACATTTTTAACTAAGGCAAGGGTTTATTATGAGGCAGAGAACTGGAAAGGAGAACTATTTCTGAATATTGAACTTGGCCTCAAGCTCCCTTTGACAGTTCCACCACTTGGTGTGTCTTAAATTCTCACACTGGCACCTTCGTGATCTAAAAGTGAAACTGTTGTGTTCATCTTTGGCGGAGGAGGGATCCCTGCAAGCATCACGGCCAATAGCAAAACAATCTACTAAGAGGCCAAAAGGAAAATACTTTTGGAGTCTGATACCAAGCAGCTTATTGTATTTAAAGACATTGCAATTTGGAAAAAAAAATTCCTGGTGATACACAATTCCCAATGCACAAGGAGGCATAATTACATCAAAGATCGACCCAAGTGCATGTCGTTTCTTCCGAGAAGAGAGTTCTAGGGACAGGCCACATGTGTGAGCTTTAGGCCCCAGGAAAGGATCTGGCTTGGTCTCATGCAAATAGTCAGAGGTCATTTGGGCTGTTAGCCATGTCTGGTCCTGGTGGTGGAAGGTTGGAGGAGCCCCTGGCTGTACAGACAATGTAAGGGTCATCTAGACTGTTAGGCATGTCCAGTCCTGGCTGTGGGAGCTTGATACGGCCTGGCCCTTGAGATCGCCAGGTGGTGAAGCACCTCCAGTCCCCAGTCTCCTGGGTGGAAAAACAGGTTATACTTCTTTCAATTTGAAAAGACAATCCTGCGCGCTTAACATTCCTGGTTTCCATGGTGACCGGTGGGCTCAAGGGCCTTTGTGCAAAAGGCAGGTGTAAAGATACTCAGCACTGAGTCTGATGTAAGACAGACAGACAGACGTTTGCTTAGTTTTAGGTTTTGGTGGGTGTCCTGGTCAACTTGACTTGTCAACCTGGCACATCCAGTGTCATGTGATAAAAGAGCCTCAATTGAGGAATTCCCCTGATCAGATTGGCCTGGGGGCATGTCTGTGAGACATTTTCTTGGTTGCTAGTTGATATAGAAGAGCCTAGACCACTCTGGACTGCACGTTTATTTAGGGAGGTGGTCCCGGGATGTACAAGGACGCTAGCTAGGCAAGGGCCTTGGAGGGAGCCAGCAAGCAGCACTCCTCCACGGTTTCTGCTTCACGTTCCTGCATGAGTCCTGCCCTGACTTCCCTCCGTGAGGGGCTGTAACCTGGAAGGGTTAAGTCAAATAAACCCTTTGCTCCCACAGGTCACTTTTGGTTACGGTATTTGTCGCAGCAGCAGAATGAAATTAGAGCAGTGGCTTTTTTGTTTGTGTTTTATTTTTGGTTTTTGCCTCAGAAAAGAACATCCTATCTGTCTCATAATTTGATTCTTTTTTTTTTAGTTCAACAATAAACTGTATTGTCACCAGCTCTTCTTTTCTAAGCAGAAAAGATGCCCAGAAGCAAATGACCAGTTGTATATAGATCAGATAATTTCTGCACCAAGCACTCTGACAGTAAATCAGCATAGCATGCAAGTCGGCTGCACCTTAGCTTTCTCTACAGGACATTAGCATTAACCACTTTCTTTCCTCAGCTTCCCTTTAGTGATGATTCTTGAGTTAGTATTCATTAAGCTCCCCGTGCTGCAAAAAGGAAAAGATGTCATAGGAACACAAAGAAATCTTAGACAAATAGCCTGATGCAATCTGTTGGAATCCTGATCAAGAAGATTGTGATTTTCACAAATAATTCCCCACGCTTACAGTTTTTTCATATATGTATGAAGTAATATGTAAATTGGAGAACAATTTTTAAATCAAGAAATATGTCTCTCCTTAAGCTTTTTTTTTTTTTTCAAATGTGTATGGGTGTTTTGCCCACATGGATAGCTGTGCACTGCATGCATGCAATGTCCTCGGAGGCCAGAAGAGGGCATTGTATCCCCTGGGACTGGAATTACAGATGGTTGTGAGTTGCCATGTGGGTGCTGAGAATTGAAATTGAGTCCTACATGGAAGAGCAGCCGAGCCATCTATCCAGTCCCTATTTAAGCATAAAACATCTCAAAGGTAATTAGCTGTTACAGGTTTTATAAATTCTCTGTGTGTGCACGTATGATGTGTGGTATGCATGTATGTGAGTGTACATTCATGGTGTGTATATGCCGTGGTATGTGTGGAGATCTGCGGGTGTCTGTCTTTGTCTTCTACTTTGTTTGAGACAGGGTCTCTTCAGTGGTTTTCCTCTGCATACAGGGGATTCTCCTGTCTCTTACCTGCCCATAGGAGCACAATGGGTGCTTATGATGCAGCCGGTTTCCATTCTAGGGATTTGAACCCAAGTCCTCATACTTGTGTGGCAAGCACTTTACCCACTAAGCTATCACCTCTGCCTGAAGGCACTTCATAATATGTGTTAGATCCTCATAACACAGTCAAGATTCTTCACATTTTAAATATCCATCTTTAATTACGTGTAAGCATGTGTGTCTTTGTGAGGATACTTTTATGTCCGTGTGGGTACCCACCTGCAGAGAGCAGAGGTCTTGACACCCCTGGAGTTGGAGTTAAGGGGGTTGTCAGCCGCTGACATGGATGCTGGGATCTGAACTCAAGTCTTTTGCAAAAGCAGTATGGTCATAACTGCTGAGCCATCTCTCTAGTCCTAGATTAATCAAATATGCTAAGTGATGGCACTTAGGATCAAAGCAAAATGCCTTAATTAAACAAGTAATTAGCCTGGAGAAGATAAATGGATACAATGGGCCAATTAGTGAACTTGTTAGCTCTTCCTTCCTGTGATGGCACGGATAGCTGTTCCAGGAGCAACAAGAGGATGTAGTTACTTTTGTTTGGGGAACAACACAGGATCCTGTGCAGTGCACAATGGCAAAACACAAACATTACGGTGAAGTGATGACTTTGAACACAAGGTAGGGGAACAAAAATTAGCCTCGGCGCCAAGTTCAAGCGGTGTGCGTTATCTGTGTGACCCAGCCTGACCTGGCCTCAGTTTCCTCAATCATCCACTAGTGGCACTGCATTGGGTAACTCTAATGGCCTTCGCAGGGTTAGTATTTTTGCAAGCCTGTGTTAAGGAATTCCCCTTTTAGTTATTATTTGAAGACCTTTGCTTCCTAGCGCTGAGCCTGCCAAACAACACCGCTGCCGGCAATTTACAAGGTAGATCTGTCAGTGCAGGAGGGAGGCTTCTGCCTGATCAGGTTTTGTTTACAGTGGCCGCATTTCAGCACATCCTGTGTGCTTTCAGCAGGAAGCAGCCAGGCAGCAAAACCGCTCTAGCTTAAAGCAAGCCCAGCTGCAGGGCATCTTCAAAATGCTCCCTTCATTTTTTTCCCAATTCCCCCTGCTATTAACATGGTAAAGCACAGCTTAGAACTGCAGCGTGGAGCCCTCCGTTAGGAAATCATTCCAGGTTTCTTGGTGCTGGCTTTGGGGTGGCAGCACAGGGTAGACGAGAAGGAAGAAGCTTAGAGAGAGAGACAGAGATACAGATATGAGAGAGAGAGAGAGAGAGAGAGAGAGAGAGAGAGAGAGACAGAAGACATTGATGCCCTCCTGCCCCAGCACTGAGCCTCATATTATCTGAGCCTCAAGGAGGCCTTCAGCCCTATTCTCCCAATGACTCAACCCACCAGCTCAGAGCGAGAGGGAATTAGAGCCAAAGTGATCTGAGAAGCTGTTTGTCTGGGTGTGAAGGGTAGGAGCAACAGGCCGAGAGATTATAGGAGAAGGAGGAACAGTGTGCACAGGCAGGGAGGAGGAGGTGGCTGGGATGTATGGACAATGACAAAGTGGATGTCCTTTAATAAAAGAAAGCAAGAAATAACAAGGAGAAAGTGACAAGAGACCAGGTAAAGCCTTCAAGGACTTCCATGGTATCCTCAGATCAGGGCAGAAGGACCTAGGTCAGAGTGGTTATTCTCTAGGAATTGCCGTCAGCTGCAGAGAGGGACAACAATATCACAGCGAAAGACAACTTAACACTCAACAACTGGTCCATGTTGGAGGGAAGGGGATATAAAGGCTCCAGAGGGTACTCCCCGGGTTCGGGTCTCCCTTCCATGTGTGCTCATCTGCATCTCAGACGCTGCTTCTCAAAGAGCCCAGCTGCAACACAACTCTAAGCTGCAGTGTTGGTGCTCCCGGATACCCATGGTAGGACGACGATCTGAAGCTAGTACATCTTAGGAATTCTGCCTCGTGTGCTCCTAATTTAATCACTATTTTACTTCACACATCTTACGAGTTTTGCCTGAATCTCATTTACTTACTATCCACACTTCACACCTCTAATAAGTTGCTGGCATCCTGTTTGCCTGTTTTGTCCTTTGTAGCAGAATTGAGTATTCTCAAAGATTTTGGCAAATGTGCATTATAAATAGAGACCACTCTGGTTATGGAGATTAAAAAGCTACTTCACAAACTGTAACATAGAGAAACAATGGCTGATTAGATGTAGCCAGTGAACAATACAGACACTGCTGGGTGTGACCAAACATGGTGCCCATCCCTACTTATCTTACTCTATTACAGACTAGAAAGATCTGAATATTCGTTTGTGGCCTCTCTTGCAGCTGAGGTGGCCATAGGTCATGGTTCTTCCAGTGAGATATATGTGGAAGTCTGCTAGGGAGATTCAATGAAAGTTTTTGCTTTCATTAACAATGAAAGAGACAGCCAGGTAGGCATGGTGGTACATGCCTTTAATCCCAGGACTCCGGAGGCAGAGGCAGGTGAATCTCTGTGAGTTCAAGGCCAGCCTGGTCTACAGCGTGAGTTCCAGGACAGGCACAGCTGTTACACAGAGAAACCCTGTCTCGAAAAAACAGAACAAATAGACAAACAAACAAAAAAAAACAAAAAACAATGAAAGAGACAAAGAACAGGAGCCATCCCTCTGGTCTCCTTCCTGCATTAAACGGGAAAGTGATGCTGCCTTTAATCCCAGCAATCAGGAGGCAGAGGCAGGTGGATCTCTGTGAGTTCAAGGCCAGCCTGTGCTACAGAGTGAGTTCCAGGACAGGCAGGGCTGTTACACAGAGAAACCCTGTCTCAAAGAGAGAGAGAGAGAGAGAAAGTGATGCTTGGAACTGAGACAACCATTGTACCACATGGTATGACAATGGGAGAAGCCACTGTGCTAAGAATGGAACAATAGAAATGTAGGAAGAGCCTGGGATTTGATGATCTCTTTGAGCTGCTGTTCTGGCCTTGGACTGCAACCTAAAGACCTTTTGTCATGGGAGAAAAATGAATTCCCATCATTAAACCACCACGAACTCAATTCTCTGATACTTATTATACTAAATGCATCCTAAATTCTCAACCAAGTGGCCATTCTCATTGCAAAGGGCACTGGGAAGTTAAGCCTTCATTTTAGGTGGTCCTGTGCTAACTGAACATTAGGTAGTCTTCACTAATATAAGTAGAGAATTAACAATGTGCTTGGTAGGAAGACTGCAGTTGCCATAAGCCAGATCTGTCTTCCCTAGAATTCCATAATTGCAAACAAATTCAGATAAACTAGAATCTTGAAAAGAGAGTTCTGCTCAATATTTTTTAAAGGACCTCAGATAATCCTAATGAGAAATGAGGGTTGAGGAACTGTGTTCAGTGACAACGTGTTTGGGGACAAGGATGTGGCTGCCTAGCTCTCCTAAGCCTGCATTCTGTTGAACTGCAGTATATGGATCACTGAACAAAACATTAGAACATCAAGAGCAGAAGCAGCCTGCTTCCCGCTGGAGATCGACTATAACACCAGAAATCTGGAAAGGCAAACTGTAGACTGCTTTCTAGAGCAGGAGACTCAGTGGCCTTGCCATTCTGTTATATTTTTCTGTCAACCACAATAAATGACACATACCAAAAAACCCCTTTTACATGTCAGAGAGAAATGATCCCAACACCGTCCTTTGCTCTGCAAATTATTTATTAGACAAGATCTTGCTATGTATAGCTTAGACTGGCTCTGAACTCGCTATGTAGCCTGCCTGGGCTAGCCTCAAATTATCTAGCCTCCAGCCTTTACAAATGTACATCACCACACCTAGGTTGTCTGTGAGCTCCCCCAGCCCAGAGAGGGAGACATTTCTGGTCAATTCAGCATTCATCATGACTTCAGCAACAGTCATAAGATTTCTGACCACATAACCCAAGTATACAAAAATGTAAAAGTCTGTATTGTTCATGCTGACTCTAATTTTTGTTGTTGTTTGGCATGGTAGGTGTTGAAGCAGCATCTGACTATGAAGTCTGTAGCTGCCCTGGAATTCACTATGTAGCCCCAAATGGCTATTCATGGTAATGCTATCTCTACCTCCCAAACACTGGGATTATATGGGCCTGTGCCAGAGGTTCATTCCGACTTTTTTTCTACAGGGAGCCCCATTTTACCCAATGGCAGACCTGGAAACAAGTCACCTCCTGGTAAAACTGATCCATTCTGGGCTTCTCTTCCTCCCCCTTTGCCCCGAGGATGTAAAAGGAAACAGAGGACATGGACAGAATTCATCAAGTTATCATCTGTCCTTGCTGGCATCCTCTGCCACGTCCTTGTTCCCGGGAGTCATCGGCTTTCAGCGACTCTCCCCGCTTTCAGCGACTCTCCCCGCTGGCAACCACAGAAGGGACTGAGCTCCCACCTGGCCTCTGATATGGGGACAATGCTGACATCTGCTCTATGGCTACATCTTCCCAGCAGGAAGCATCTCCTACTAGCTAGACCTCTTTTAGGAACTTCTCTACCAACCTTAAGCAAGGGAGAGTATAGCCCTGACTGCTGAGCTAGGTGAAAACTCAGAGAACTGTGTGGAGCCCTCTCTGCCTTCCCCTGCCATGCTAATAGTTCATCTCCAGTCTAACCAGGGCAGTGCTTCTCACCCTTCCTAATGCTATGGCCCTTTAGTACAGTTCCTTGTGTTGTGGTGACCTCCGCAACCATAAAATTATTTTCACTGATACTTCCTAACTATAATTTTGCTAGTGATATGAGTTGTAATGTAAATGTCTGAAATATAGGATAGCTGATATGCGACCCCTGTGAAAGGGTTGTTTCACGACCTGTCGTTGACCCACAGGTCTCTGAGAACCTCTGCAACTAGGTTATGTTATAGGGAAAGGGAATCTCTGATTTCTGCTACTTTGTAGGGGATACTCTGAGAAAGAAAAGAGAGTCCTTTTTACCTTTATTTTTTCCTCTTTCCCCCATTAACCAATCCCCATCAGACTAGAAAGGAACTGCTCCAGGGTGGTCCCTTAGCCATAGCAGGGAATCTCCTTACCCAGCTCTTAGCAAGCAGTCAAAAAAGCAAGAAAGAAAGATGGAGAGGAGCAGAGTAGGGGTAAAAATGACTAATTCTTTACTATACATATGTAAGTAAGTTTAAATTATTAAGCTTACTGATGCATCATATCTATTAAAATGCATTAGCATTTCAGAATTATTATTCTACCACACTGTGGTGGGTTTTAATGAGAATGGAGTCCCATAGGCTCATATATTTGAATGCTTGGTCATCATGGAGTGGAACTGTTTCAGAAGGATTGGGAGGTGTGGCCTTATTGGAGGAGGTGAGTCACTGGGAATGTGCTTTGAGGTTTCAAAATAATGCATATCTCAACATTTGTTTTCTTTATTCTCTTTTACCTCCCAATTAAATCTTATATCCAGATAAGTTTCCACATACCCAGTGGTGCAAATAGGAGTTTGTGGGAGGTGCTGTGATTTGAATGTGTTCCTAAAGTTCATGTGCAGGAGCATCAGGAAGTACAACTTTTGACATGTGACTGGGTCATAAAGGCTCAGGGGTTAATAGATTAATGAGTTACTCTGGTGTGGCTTGGTTACAGTGGGCCCCTCGGGGTCATTTACTCTGTCTTACTGTTAGAACACAGTCCAAGAATGGATTTGTGCGAGTGGAATTCTGAGTGCTTGTGAGAAAATTCCAAGTGAATAAGGCAAGAATCTTCTGATCTCTGTTCCTCTATATTATGGGTTGTTCCTGGAATGTATGTGCTTTTGTGCCTCTCCAGGAGTGATTTTACTACAGCTGTTGTTATTCCTATACCTCTATGGAAAAATATGTTTTTGCCACATGTGGCTTGTTCTTGTGATTGTACACTTTACTCAATGACTCAGGACCAATTTTATACCTTGGTGAGTCAGATAAAACTGGCTTACGGTGGGCAGTTGAGGTTGTATGGCATTTGGTGACCCACTGTCATACACTCTCAGAGTATAATTGTCTGATGCTCTGAATAAAGTTAGCTATTGCATGAGACTTTGGTCCACCTCATTTTAGGCCCCACTCTCCCAAGTTCTTGCCACCATTATAGTGGTAAGCATGTATCCACATGATACCCTTCATAACACAGAAAGAAAGTATTAAATAGAAACTAAGCCACTGTTGACACCATGATATTGAACTTCCTGTAGTCTTAGCAAGAAGCTATAGTGCTGCAACTGTCTAATTTCTGACAGTACACAGCCATGTATCAATAAACAATACCTGAGTCTTCTTTTCCTCTGTCAACTCATTATAGGAAATTCCCCCATGAGGCCCTAGATGGAGATTACAGGTGTGTGTGTGTGCCCATGCCCTCATATGCTTCCATTTAATTTAATGATATGTGCCCAATCCTATGTCTGGTGAGTCAGATAAAACCAGTTCACAATGGGCAGCTCAGCCTACATGGCAATTTGATGACCCACTGTCAGCATACAGTCTCTTCACAGGAAACATATTCCCTTTAAGATTGTTCTCTAGAGGACGGTAGTTATCTGCATAAGATGGGCATGCTCTTGCTTCAAAAATCTAAAGGCTCTCACAATGACTCATCCTTTATCCCTGCATAACCCTTCCAGCACCAGGAGATCAGAAGCTGATAGAAGACCAAGTTAAGCGTCAGAGAGGTCTGCTCAGCAGCCTAGACTAGATGCAGAGGCTTCTCTTGTTTGGGGCCCATATAAAACCAGCAGCTTTTGGTTCACTTGGTAAACAGACAGTAACACACCCAAATGAGGGCTTGATTACCTTGAAAATACAAAGACATTTATATAATTTATATAATAGGCATTGCTCTTTTCTTGGTCGTGAGAGAGGCCAGGTCAACAATTTAGCCTTCACCTCCGGATCTCTGCATGTACCACTCTACCCCTAAAAACTCTCCTGGCATAGAAGGCCCCCAAAATTTAGTCAAATTTCTTTCCCAGCCTTGGACATACAAATGTTTTTACCAATATCTCTGGAGTAGTAGAAAATATCTTGCTTATAAGGTCCAATAAACCCAATGTCTTCAATGGAGGGGCCAGTGTGACCTCGACTAAGAGACAGCCAATGAAAATGCCTGTGAACTGAGTTATCCCAATGGGCCGAGGCATTATTGCACTCCTGAGACAGGGCAGTGAAAGCATTCTGCTGTCTATTTCAGAATCCATTCTCTATTCTCCATGTCAGCAGAGAGCAAATGACTTCTGGTGGTTCTTGTGACCGGGAAAGAGGGAAAGGAAGTTTTGCCAGACCAGTAACTGTATACCTTGTATCAGGAGATGGGTTAATTTGCTCAAGCAATGAAACCCACCTGGAATAGCAGCTGCAACTAGAGTCAGCACTTACAAAAATCCACGGACATTCTGTAAACCCACCCACCTTCTCCAGAGGCCAAGAAGGAGACCTGAAGGAGAGTATGGCAGGAGTCATCACTTCTGCCTCTCAAGTTCCCAGTTTTGGAACTGGGTTGGCTTTTTCCCTCTCCCTGGGGATGCAGCGTTGTTTCTGACTATTTCTCCACAGAAAGCCATTCTAATGGCCTCCATTTAGTTTTTTCTGCCATAAAAACCCTCATTCTGCAGCTCAGGGAACCAGTGTGGAGACTCTGCCAGCTGCTTGATTATTTCTATGCTAATTACGTGCACTGGAAGCTGGGAAATGACTGCAGGATGGATCCAGGGACCCACTAGAACCACTGCGAGAGAGACTAAGACAGAATTCCACCTGTCACCTGAGCTACATAAGCCTCTATCCTAACAGGAGGACAGGGACGTTCTGGATGGCCTGGAAACACCATGGGTTCCCAGTGTCTAACGGTCCTTGAAGATAGATATACTCAATACAGTTCAGAAAATATTAATAATGTGTATGATGGACTCCTTTCTCCAAGGGACTGGACCACCCCTTTGTCCAGGGTGTTTTGAATCTGTAAGGAGGTTCATGTTTGGGGATTAGGGTTTCTGACTCTGTTTTTATTTGTCCAGAGTGTTTTGGATCTGTAAGGAGGTTCATGTTTGGGGATTAGGGTTTCTGACTCTGTTTTTATGATTCTAGTTGAAATTTTATTTACTTGGCCTAGAGTCTTTCTTTCTTTCTTTCTTCCTTGTATGTGTGTGCATGTGTGCATATGTGTATACGTGTGTGTGTGTGTGTGTGTGTGTGTGTGTGTGTTAGTCTGTCTATGAAGCCAGGTTGGCCTATCTCTCATGCCTCCAGGTCCGATGTGCTAAGATTATAGGTGTGCTCCATCATTTCCAGATGACTTAGAATTTCTCTGCTTATTCAGATCAAATAAGAATTTATAGCAAGTTGTGGTGATGCATGCCTTTAATCCCAGTACTTGGGAGGCAGAGGCAGGAGGATCTCTATGAGTTCAAGGCCAGCCTGGTTTACAAAGAGAGTTCCAAGACAACCAGGGCTGTTGCAAGGAGAAATCCTGTCTCAGAAAACAAACAAACAAATAATAATTTACAAGGACTCCTATCTGGTTTGTTTCCAGGAACTCCACAAACAGCCGGCCCTTGCCTTAGTCTATGGAAACTGAATTATTCTGATTGCTGTTTTGACTTTGCTGTGTGTTACAGTCTTTACACTTGGCCTATCTTGTAACAGAATATTTTTATTTATCACACTTATATTTATCAATACTTATTAATTACCCATAAAATATCTAAATCCTATAACCTAAAACTTATAGTCTAAAATCTATAATCTATCTAAAAATACCTTAATACCTAAAAACATTCTAATACCTATCTAAGATCACTTAACATTATTTTAAGTTTCTTGATCAGCTAAGACTTGCCTCCACGGGCAGGTCTCAAGGCCAAAAACTTCTCCAAGCATCCAAGCAGTTTTGTAACTCTGCTTGCCTTGCTCCTTCTCAGCACGTTCTATGTAAATTCAGTTAATGGTGTACCTTACTGTGTGCTTCCCCAGCATGAGTTTTCAGTCAGTGGGGGCAGGAGCAAAGAGAGGCAACCATGTGGAGTCTCTGACTTATAAATCCTCTCCTCTTGAGATCCTCAGCGGAGGGTCCAAAGTCTCTCAAGATCTGCCAGCATTCCCATTGCCATGGTAACTGCCATATCTGTGCAGCTTTGTGATTTCTTAGTCACGCCCCTTCAGTAGGGAGGTCCATGTTTTCATCTCGGTAACCTTAAGGGATGCCAGTTTTGCCAGTCCAAATTCCTATGAGCTACCAGATGCTAAGCTGAGCTGTCTATTAATTTCACTAAAAAAGGCCTAACTTCTCCCACACTACCTTGGTCAGTTAGTACAGCCACTTCACCTCTATTACCCATCATAGTTAGGTTTTTAAACTGAGTAGCTTCAGTTTCTACCAAAAGACCTGGAAGCTGGAGAAATGGTGGAGTCATTCAAGGGTGCAGGGCTCCCAGCATGCTCTTCTTTCCCAAACCATTGGTGAAGGTTAGACCTCTAGATGGCCCCGGTATGGGAGAGTAGTTCCTTTTTTCTTATTTAACTTTTATTCATGGTCATAAACTTTACTCTGCAATCCAACTAGGTTTTAAGAGGAAACTATGAACCCAAAGAGCCACAGTGAGAGCACAGTGATTCCAGGATGCTGTGAGCAGGTGGGTAGAGAATGTTCTACTGAGCTGTAGAAGGGATGGCCTGGAGGTTGACATGCACACAGATCAATCAAAAGTATCAGAGCTTGTCCACAGGCAGTCATGGTGGCCTTCTTGCTGGTCCTGCCATTCCTGGACCCAAAGTGTTCCGTGGCTTCCACAGTGTCCATGCCATCTTTCACCTTCCCAAAGACCACACATTACCATCCAACTACTCAGTCTTCATGGTACAATAGAAAAACTGGGCACCATTTGTTCTTGTTTCAGCATTTGTCATGGGGAAGAGAGCAGAACCTATACACTTCAGAACAGCTTTCTCATCCTCATGTTTCTTCACTTTCTGACGGAGCCCTTATTATGGTATGTGAAGTCACCACCCCGGAACATGATTCTTGAAATTAATTCCATGAAAGGAGGAACCCTTATGTCTAAATTCTTTCTCTCTGGAGCTCAGAAATCAAAAGTTCTCTGCTGACTTTGGAAATTTGTCTACAAATAGCTCAGAGGAGATGTGGCCCAATAGTTCACCCACCATTGGCTGCAGTGTCAAAGAACAGAGTCACAGGGGAGCTGACCATGGCTGACAGCAAATGGCTACAGGGGGTTGTTATACAGCTTCTGTAAAGAAGGGCTAGTAGTTCATAAATAGCAAATTTATTTTAATATTCCATTTTCCTGGAGATTTGGAATCCCTTCTTCTACATTAAACCAAGGGATGGCAGGCAGTTTCAATTTGCTAGTGGTAGGTCATCTTTTGTTTCATACTTTGACCACCTAGCCAACCAGAGCCTTTTCTGACTCCTCAAGTTGCAGCATTACACTCACAATCTCTATATAGTGCACTCACAATAATAAATTCATACTGGTCCAATTTTATATTTCTTCAACTATTATCCCACACCCTCAAAGTCCATTCTCATGCTTCTTCTTGAGGTCCTTGCTTATATAAATGAGAAAACTCAAGAAGCCCTTTTGGAGTATAGCATTCTCCCTAATGAGTCTAAATTTTGTACCTCACCTTTAGGGATGTGCTGGGATTTAAGCATAACATAGAGGTCGGAAGCAGAAAGAGAATCCAAACTGCTTATCATGGCAACTGCCTCAAAAGAGACTATTACAACTGAATGAAGGGCTAATGTCCTCAGATGGGGATGGTGAGGCTATTACCACCTTAAGTGGGGGTTTGCCGCAGAGCTTGGGGAGACCTCTTCCACTGGCAAAGAAGATCATCAGAATTTAAGGATTCTCTGTCCCCAGATTCACCAGACTCTTCACACGTCCCCTGTCAACTTAAGGGATCATATATCTCACTCAACGTCCTCATTTTAAAGATAGATGCTCTGCAGAGTTGGGAATTGGCTTGTGTTGTAATTCAGGATGAGGTTCTGCATTTGATTTTCATCAATTTCAGCCTCATGGCTATAGAGATAAGGATGAGTTTCAGTCGAGGACATTGTATTCATTAGTTTTACTTAATTGTCTATAAGTATTTTAAAGTCATATAGCTCCTTCCTTCCTTTAAAAATATATTATGATAGATACTGGCAAGATGGCTTAACAGTTAAGAGCGCTTGTTGAAACCAGATATGGTGGCACACACCTTTGATCCTAGCACTCAGGAGACAGAAGCAGGTGGATCTTTGTGAGGTCAGCCTGTTCTACACAGAAAGTCCCAGGACAGCCAGAGCTACACAGTGAGACCCTGTCTCAAAATAAAACAGAAAAAAAGATAGAGTACTTGTTGCATAACCATGAGGATCAGAGTTTAGATCCTAGCACCCACATAACAAGCCAGAAATCCCACAATCTCCTCTAACTCTAGCATGGGATCAACACCCTCTTCTGCTGTCTACTTATAGCCAGAATATACACATGTATGTACATACACTCACACAGACACATATATAAACAAATGAAATGAATATATTTTATGACAAGTTCATACATGTATATAATGTACTTTGATCATATTCACACACATCCATTTCCTACTTCTTATAAGTAATTGACTAGAAGTACCCAATGGAGATATTTTGCACATCTTTATATTAAGTTCATGCCTTGAACTGTCTTGGCTGCCTTTACTGCTGGATATGCAGTCACTAACATCTTTAATATTAGTCAGTCTAAAAACAGTTCCAGAAACCCCAGAACGGATTCAGAAAACATATCCTTTAAATTCGGTCTCTTAGAACCACTTTTTTTTTTTTTTCAAGACAAAGTTTCTCTGTGTAGCCCTGGCTGTCCTAGAACTCACTCTGTAGACCAGGCTGGCCTAGAACTCAGGGATTCACCTGCCTCTTGCTGGGATAAAAGGCGTGCATCACTACCGCCCTGCTAGAACCACCCTTGATCTGGATTATGTTGTGTTGCCCAGAGAAACAGAAACCATAGACCAAGCAGAGATATACACACAAAGAAATGTCTTACAGGAATTTACTCATGAAATCATATGGAACAAGACATCCCACAGTGTGTTGTATGCAAGCTAGAGAACCAGGAAAGCTGGAGGTATAATTCAGTCTCAGTCTGAAGCTCTGACAATCAGGGGGATGAACATATAAGCCTTAGTCTGAATGCCTGAGAATCAGAAGTACTAATAGGCAAGGCCAGGAGACGATAGATGTCTCCACTTGAGCAAAGAGAATGAATTCACCCGTCCTCCACCACTTTGTTCTAGTCAGGCCCTTGATGAACTGGATACCTAGTTACCTAGGAGAGGCCATTGGCTGCACCCAGTTCCTGAAACACCCCCATAGACACTCCTGGCAATAATATGTTGCCCTCAGTCCAGGCCTGTTTAGGCATAAAATTAAGCACCACAGACAACAATAATCATATCTGACTCAGAGGACAAAAGGCTGCGGTGATTACAGTACAGGAACAAGGATGTGAGCTTCCTTAAGCCACATCCTGTGGGTCACTGCTGGTAGTTCTTGCGTACTCAGTTAGAAGGCTCCTCATTCATGAAAATAACACTCTGAGATGCCAAGTTGTGTAGTTCATCAAGTGACAACATTAAAAAGAAGCCAATCATAGCCGTACTGCTCCTGTGCCCCTAAGAGTTGTTAAACATCATCATAAGGTACTCCAGGCGGAAAATTACATCAAACAACACAAATCTTGTATGCATAAAGATAAGAACTCATTCTATGAATCCTACTTGTCCTTTTAGAAGTTAAGCCATAGGGCAAAGCCCTGGTTTGGATAAATGATGTGGGGGGCGGGGAGGTCCCAGGGCAACTTATTAAATTCATGGAATATTACATCACTGGGGAAAAAGTCAATAGTCATGTGACCTGAGTTGTCAGCGGCCCAGGGTTATCTCAATAATCCCTCAGTTAGTTTCAGAGTTGCAAATAACACCTATCACTGCTTCCTGCTGCTGCATATTAATCATGGAGCAGGGCTCCCTGAAGGCTTCAACCCTTTGATTTTTGGCTGCTACTGAAAAGCGCCTTCCTACAGCATGGATTTCATCATGATCTGAAAGGTTAATTATGCCAGGGCCCTGTAACAGCAAGGCCTGGACTCACATTCAGGAACCTGTTCTCTTGCACAGGGCTGGGCAGCCACATTTCCTGGCAAGAGGAGGCATCCCAGGAAGACAGTGGGACAAAGGTACTGAGGTGATGAGAGGTTGGGGACAGGATGATCTAAGTCATATCGTGTTTACTTCAAAGAATCCTTTCCATGAGCCAGGACATTGGGTGGGTCCCAAAGAGAAATGGTTCGCACACATAATCCCAGCACTCAGGAGGCTGAGGCCGGAGGATCACTGTCAGTTTGAGGCCAGCTTGGCTAAAGAGTAAGATCTTATCTCAAATGAACAAAATAAACCCCCTCCCATCACCCCTTTTTCTTTCAAACACCCAAATACCAACATCTATCCACACACAGAACGACGATAGCTAAGTAGCCTGGAAGGACTTCAGGTAAGGAGAATATTTTAGGCATACTTGATTCTTTTCCAATGCCTTCCAGAATGTCTAATATTGAGCAATTACATACTAAATACCTGTTCAATAAATTAATACTGTATTGCCAGGTGTGGTGGCGCATGCCTTTAATCCCAGCACTCGGGAGGCAGAGGCAGGTGGATCTCTGTGAGTTCGAGGCCAGCCTGGTCTACAAAGTGAGTCCAGGACAGCCAGAGCTGTTACACAGACAGACCCTGTCTCTAAAAAAAAAATTAAATAAATACTGTATTGCCATTGCTGTTGTATGGGCTGGATTATTTTAATTTATTCCAATTTTTAAAAAGTAACTAATATGCCGGGCGGTGGTGGCGCACGCCTTTAACCCCAGCACTTGGGAGGCAGAGGCAGGCGGATCTTTGTGAGTTCGAGGCCAGCCTGGTCTACAAAGTGAGTCCAGGACAGCCAAGGATACACAGAGAAACCCTGTCTCGAAAAACCAAAAAAAAAAAAAAAAAAAGTAACTAATAAGTGTCCACATGCACAGAAGGATGGCTTTAAATTTCTGAATTTCCACTTCTTAGTGAAATAATTCTGTGAGAAAGATCTTGCTCCCTGGCTTCATTACAGCTCCAAATCTCTTGAAACAGATTTTAGTAAACAAAAGTAGCCGCTTCCTGTAGGCTAACCCACTGCCCTCTCTGTGTCCCTGTAAGTATGGTGATGAGGGTCTGTAGTCCAGAGGTGAAAAGGCCCAGGGTGGGCCCAGACGCTTGTTCCGAACAGTCACCCCAGGTGGTGCTGATGTGAGTGTATTTCCACTGGCCACTAGCCACAATAATATTGTGACACAGAACACATACTTCTACATTTCAGTGACAGACAATAATAAGCATCTCCCAGTCACATCTCTACAGATAAATGAAAATTCAGCTTACATAGTTTGGATCTATCCCCAAGATGGTGACTGTGCTCCATTCTCTTCCTCATTCTCCTTGAACCAGCATCTTTCTATGCGCTGTTCTCCTATCCGAGGACAGATAGCAAGATAGCAAGCCTGACCTTCAATTTAGGCCAAACCTACACTCACAAGTGTATATTCCTCCTGTCCCACTGGACCAAGAAATTACCCTGAACCAGGACAGAGTCAATGTAGGAATAACATATTTCTTTCATGGAATTTTGATGGGGGAGTAATATTTGTTGAACAACGATCAATCACAAGATCATACCAGCACTTTGCTAGAGTCTCTTAAGCCATTAGAGAAGGAGAATGTAAGGCCAATATTTTTATTCAGTTAGTTATGCAATAAACATTTATGAGTGACTACCAAATGACAGGCAGACAGATAATTAGCGATTGTCTGTAAAGAGTCAAGTCCAGAGACACATAAGTAAATAGATAATTAGAAGGCCATGTTCATGATATCATATCATAGAAACAACAGAAAAGCTATTGTGAAAACCTGAAACAGTTCAGGGAAGCACAGGTAATGTGAACCAGAGATGATGAAGAATCTTTAAAATGTGGGAGACATAAGAATCGGATTGTAAAATGATCCCCAGTTCCTGTTACTCACTCAAGAAGGTAGTTGAAGTGATGGGGAAAAAGCCCTGCCAAGTTCTGGACTCGCCAGTTCTAAGGGTACCAGTCACAAGAGAAGTCTGAACCATGACTTTTATTGGGTACCAGTCACAAGAGAAGTCTGAACCATGACTTTTATTGGCTGAGCCTGAAGCATTTATCCAACTGTGTCACTCCAAGACGGTAGTAAAATTAAGAAATGCACTGCTTTATGCAGGGTGGTGGTGGCACACGCCTTTAACCCCTGCACTTGTGAGGCAGAGGCAGGCGGATCTCTCAGCTTAAGGTCAGCCTGATTTACAGAGAGAGTTCCAAGATATCCAAGGCTACACAGAGAAACTCTGTCTCAAACAAAACAAAACAACAACAAAAAGAAAAAAGAAATACACCGCTTTATATAGGATAATCATATCAAGAAATTAGATTTCATATGTGCTTTTAATATCTGAAATGTGTATAAACATTAACAAGACCTCTGCATTCCTAGCCCCCAACAATAGTCAATATTTGCCTTGGACAGGAAGGGGCAGGATTTTGGAATGAGGTGCTACAGAAAGTGCTTTGGGGTCTTTCTCACCTCACTGGGGATAATTGAGGAGCACTCCTCACATCACATGGACACAGGAGATGGTTCGACCTTCATAACAATGCCCATGGCAGGGGGGTAACCAGATCTCAGGGCACCAAAATCAGCATCTGAAAAGACAGTGCACAAGACCTTTCTCCAACAGTCATTTGTCCCTTCTGCTAGTGATAAGGGAAGTGGCTCCTTTTGGAACAGGGGACCTACTTAACAAGTTCCCGAGGAATGCTGGCTTTTCTGTAACCACCAGAATTTGGGTATATGTTGAACAATGCTGTTCACCAAGGAAGGTAGGCATGAAAAAGAAGCTTGTGGGTGAAGGTGGAGATCTCTGTGGAAATGTTTTATCTAAGGGCCAAGTGGAGAACACAGGCAGAGGTGCCCAATGGCAGATCTTAGGCCTGAGCCAAGGTTGCATTTCTCTGTCCAGGAGAAGCTTCCAATATTTCATTATACATGTATAACAAAAATCAGTCCATAGACAAGAGATGATTAGTGTTTGTAACTTACCTCTCAGGAGAGGCATCCCAGCAGGCATGGTTTCTTGTTAACCCCGCTATTAAGGTTTTAGTCTGACATATCTGGGAAAGCCCTGGGCTTGACACTAAATAGCAGACTCCCTTTCTCAGCAAGACTCCCTCCTCTTTGTCTGATCTGGGGAAGCCGACGACACCTACACACTCTATCTGAGGCATGTCACATACAGGTTTAACTTTTCTCCTGATTAGAACCCATTCAGCAGCACCTGGGATTTCTGGAATGCCTCTAACCATACCTGGAGTGTAGCCTTTAACATAGCTCCCTGCTAACATCCCTTCCCCACTGCCCATAGGGTAATTAGTTACTGCCTTCCCCTTCTTATGATAGGACCATGCTGCCAAATGAAAATGAAGCACCCTGGCAACCCCCACCTATTCCCCACATTCCATATAACCATCATTCACCCCAATAAAATTAATCTGCCTCTCTGCAGCTAGTCCCAGTTTGCTTTAATCCATTGTATTCACACCATTAGAACCCTGTTCTCCATCTTCTGCTCCCCCCAGCTATGTGCACTGGTGGGCAACAGTCATGGGGAAAAGGGGAGACCCACAGCATTCCACAACTTCTTCCTGGGCTCTAGGATTCGAACCTATCGTGGATCTAATACGTCCTTACCTCTCATTTCATTACCCAGAATGACACTGTGTAGCTTGATATAGACTGAAATACTTACACCTGGAGAGTTAAAAATGGAAGGTTTACACAAAGGGAAAAACTGTCTTTGGTGCCCAGGGCTCACCTGGGAAGGACTGTTAGCACAGAAACAAGGGTGCCCAGCTGAGGTCCTGTCTGGCCTGAACCTCAGCTCCCTCAAAACCCAAAAACCCATGCTTTGTCCTGACTCAGTCTCAGGTTCAATCTCTTCGTCTACATGCACCACTTTCTCATTGATCTGCTGCAAGTTTTGGGGTTTGTTGCCAAAACAGGCAGTGAGACTCACACCGAGGGCTTTCAACCTCGATGGCAGCAATGTTCAGATTGCCTTGGGAACAGAGTCTACACCTGGCCCTTCAGCATGAGGAGCAAGGAAGGACAAAAGAACCTTTCACCTTTCACTGAACAGAGGAAGCCTGGGGACCAAGGAACTTCCCTCTCCCACAACAAAAGCTGTGAACTTAAACCCACCTTCTGCCTAACCAGCAGCCTTTCTGGAAAATCCTTCTCCCTTTTGTCTCTTTGTGTTTCACAGCTCCTGGGACTGGATTGTTCAAGTGTTTGGCTTTGTCTGTCATAATGGAAAGAGAAACTGCTGACTGTGGATTCTTTTACTTGTCCCTGCTGCCTAGCTGACAGTGCTGTAGAATCCAGACACCTCAGCATCATTAGTCAGGGTAGGGGTCCAAAATGAAGAGTGTGGAAAGCCCCTGACAGGAACTTGCTCTTCCATCCCTGCTTTCTGGGGTAAAAAGGAGAGACGGAGGGAGGGAGGGAGGCCATTAACACAAAGTAAGCACTAAGGGGAGTGGTTTGGAGGCATGCTGAGGGCAAAAGCTCATTTCAGGCCTTGCTCATTTTGGCCTGCTGGTACCCAACCAGTCAAAGTGGTTTGAGGGGTTTTGTTTTGATGTTGGAATCTGGCTGTGAATTTCCTCAGGAAAAGGAACACACTATCCAAGGTCAGAAGCTGTATCTTGTCTTTGGGATTTAGCACAGAACCTAGACTAAGGACAAAGCAAGCATAGGGACAGTGGGGGCCATCTTTTAAAGATAAATGGCTTATCTACAGTCTGCAGAAGAGAAACATGAGTTTGGAGATATAAATAGACGAATTCAAAATGCAAAGCTTGTCAACCACAGTGTTTTTGCAGGTTAGGCATCAGAAAAGAACTCTAGCATATTTTCACAATGCAAAACATTCTTAGACATTTAACCACGGTGCACCAGAGGATAGAAAGGAAGGATGGGTAGGCTAATCAATTAACAAACCATAAAGAACAGAAGACCAGTTCATGTTTTTAAATATGTTTTAAATAAAACTCAAACTCAAATCCCATCAGCTCTCCTGCATGCTGCACACTGTCTTAAACTCCAAACAATCTGGAAACAGCAGTGACTTCCTTCTATGGACCTCCCTCCTAGCCCAGAGCTTTTTCCACCTTGTGTTAATCTCACCACTCTGGTCTACAGCCAGTATAGCCTCAGTGTAAACAAGTGGCTCCTTCTTTCTTCAAGATTTCATTTAAAAATACCTTGTCTTTTAAATTGACAGGCATGTTTACAAGTGTTATCTACGCTTGGAACTTTAGTGGTTTGGGTTGGGAGGAGGCACTAACACCATTTAGTAGATAGTGCACCTGTCCGCACATACAGGCAGCACTAAGTGGAGTCTAGGGTTTTTTTTGTTTTTTTTTTTTTTTTTTTTTTTTAAAGCATGTGAAGTTGGAAAGGAAATGTGTGTGGAGGGTGCTGGGGAGGAATTGGAGAGGAGAGAATGGGGGTAGATTTGATCAAAACACTATATATATATATATATATATATATATATATATAAAAGAAATTCTCAAACAAACAAAAATCTTTACAGTGCATAAGCTAGGCACCACAATAAATAACAATCCAAGCCAAACCATCAATAGTACCAAGGGTGGGAAGTTCTGCTATAAGCAGAGTTAGGGAATTCAGATAACCTTGTAGAGTTACAAAAATTTAATAATTAAATTTACTGAGAATGTGGGCTACATATAGAAAAGGAAAAGATGAGAAAAAGAGGGAGAAAACAAAAGGGGATGGGAGGGAAGGGGAGAAAGTAGAAAAAGAAGGAGGAAGGAAGGAAAAGTAAAATAAAGACTTTTGTTCGAGAGCCACCTTTCAGGTTGTTCTACAAAGCTATAATAATAAAAACTGCATGGCACTGGCACAAAAATAGACAAGTTGTTCAATGGAATCAAATTGAAGGCTCAGATATAAATCCACACACCAATGAACAACTGATTTTTGACAAAGAACCCAGTAATACACTCTGGAAAAAAGACAGCATCTTCAACAAATGGTGCTAATCAAACTGGATGTCTGCATGTAGAAGAATGTAAATAGATCTATATGAATCACCCTGCACAAAACTCAACTCCAAATAGATCAAAGACCTTAACACAAGGCCAGATATACTGAACCTGACAGAAGAAAGAATAGGGAATAGCCTTGAGAGGGAGGCACATGAGATGACTTTCTGAACAAAACACTGGTAACACAGGTACTAAGATCAAAGATTAATAAATGGGACCTCGTGAAACTGAAAAGTTTCTTCAGGGCAAAGGATAGCATCATTTGGACAAAGTGGCAGCCTACAAAATGGTAAAAGATTTTTACTTACTATACATTCAATAAAGGGCTAATATCCAAAATATATAAAGAACCAAGAAACTAGATACCAAGAAACAAATAACTCAATTAAAAATGGGGAACAGGCTGGGCGTGGTGGCGCACACCTTTAATCCCAGCACTCGGGAGGCAGAGGCAGGTGGATCTCTGTGAGTTTGAGGCCAGCCTGGTCAATAGAGTGAGTCCAGGCCAGCCAGAGCTACACAGTGAGACCCTGTCTCAGAAAAAAAAAAATGGGGAACAGATCTAAACAGAGAATTTCCAATAGAGGAAACAAAAATAGCTGAGAAACATTTAAAGAAATGTTCAACATCTTTAGTTATCAGGAAAATGCAAATCAAAACTACTTTGAGATTTCATCTTACCCTTCTCAGAATGGCTAAAATCAATAAAACAAGTGACAGCTTGTGACAGGATGTAGAGTAAAGGAACTACTCATCCGTTGCTGGTGGCAGTGCAAACTTGTACAGCCACTATAGAAATTGTGTGGCAGTTCCTCAATAAAGATGGGAATTGATCTACTTCAAGATCTAGCTATAGTACTCTTGGGCATATACCCAAAGGACATTTCATCCTACTACAGAGACACTTGCTCAATCATGTTTATTGTTGTTCTATTTATAATAATCAAAATTGGAAACAACCTAGATCTCTCAACAGAAGAATGGATAAAGAAAATATGGTTCATTTACACAATGGAGTATTACTCAGTCTTTTTAAAAATGACATCATGAAATTTGCAGGAAAAAAATGGATGGAACTAGAAAAAAAAATGCATCCAGAAAGACAAATATAATATATATTCAGTTATATGTGGGTATTAGCTGTTAAGTTAATGATAACCAAGAATAATCCATAGACCCACAGAGGTTAGGCATAGAGTAAGGAAATAGGGGGTACAGATCTTGTTAGGAAAGTTAAATAGAATAGGTAGTTTTGCATGGATGGGGTGGGCTGGAATGGGAGGATCAGTCAGGAAGGAAGGGAGAGAGGCATGACAGAGAGAGTACCAGGAAAGATGGCTAATATTAAGGGCCATTTGGGGAGTAGTATGGAAATCCAATACAGTAGAAGCTTCTTAAAATATACATAGATATATGGACATATAGATATATGTGATTTAAATGAAATCACCAAATAATAGGGTAGACAGAGCTCCAACTGGCCATCTCTTGTAACCAAATGAAGCTTCCAGTATGGGATTGAGTTACATCTAATTGAGTTAGTTGTTGGCCAGAGTGGTTAAATGGGAGTCCCCCAAACAACCCAGACTGTTGCCAAAACTATAGATTGTTCTCCACAAACTGACAGCAAGGCCCCATTGCTGAAGAGAACACCTACACAGTTCACTGAACATGGAGAAATCTAGCTGGTGCCTACACAGAACCTTCACCCCTATATTCTAGCATCTTTGGTACAGGAAGCTACTCTGCATACTATCAAAAAAGAAAAGACAAGTCACAAACACTTTGATCTACAGTGCTGTCTTTTTTTTTTTTAACATTTATTTATTTATTTATTTATTATGTGTACAGCATTTTGTCTACATATATGCCCGGGCACCAGATCTCAATGTAGATGGTTGTGAGCCACCATGTGGTTGCTGGGAATTGAACTCAGGACCTTTGGAAGAACAGCCAGTGCTCTTAACCTCTGAGCCATCTCTCCAGCCCTACAGTGCTGTCTTGCCTGCAAGCTATTCTAGGGTAATTGAAAGGACTGGAGTAGCATAGGTCACATCGAGACCAAGTTCTCAGCAGAAAGGAGATTTATTTGCCTCAGAAGGATGAAGAGTAAGAAATAAGAAACAATGATTGGAGACAGAGGTTGAGGGAGAGGGAAAAGGAACAAGGGAGAAAGGGAAGGAATATTTGCCCTGAGGGACAAGGGACTGCCTCTGGATGAAGAGGACAGACGTGGCACATGGGAAAATAGCGTTTATAAAGGGAACAGGGAAACATATTAGGATAAGATGTTTAATTTTGATTGGGCATGTTAACTAGGTGAGCCAAAGTGGGCTTTTGATTGCTGGACTTCAATACTTTGATAGCTGGACCTTGATGGTCAGCCTCAGAAGGAGGAAGTGGCCAAATAAGGGAATGGACGTTGGTGGCTAGCTTTAGGGATATAATCTATGGTTTACAAGGGAGATGGAAGGGAGAAGGGAAAAATCTTTGGATGCCGTGTTTGCATAAAAACATGCTAGCACTCCCTTCAGCAGTAGTGGCCCAAAATTTGTGGGAGTAACCAACCAATATTTGATTTGACTTAAGGCCCACACCATGGGATGGAACCTATACCCAACACTGCCTGGGTGACCAAAAACCAGAGACTACAAAGCCTAGGGACCTAAGCTAAAACCAAATACTATTGTTCTAAAAAAAAAAAAAAAAAGGAGTAGTGAATGACTTCTAATGACATTCTGCTGTACTCATAGATCAGTGCCTTATTCAACCATCATCAGAGAAGCTTCTTTCTGCAGCAGATAGGAACAAAGACAGAAACCCACAGCCAGACATTGTGCAGAGTGAGAGACTTTGGAACACTGAGACCTAAACAGGATATTTCTATCAAATCCCTCCCCTCGGGACTCGGGGAGCCCTATGGAAGAAGAGGCAGAAAGAGTGTAAGAGGGGTTGAAGGACACCAAGAAACAAGGCCCTCTGAATCAAAGTGAGCACAGCTCCTATGAACTTACAAGAGTGAGGCAGAATGCACAGGGGGTTGCACAGATCTGCCCAGGGCCCCTCCGTATATGTTATGGCTTCCAGTTTAGGAGTTCTATGGGATTCCTCAGGATGTGAACAAGTAGGTCTCTGATTCTTGTCCCTTGTCTTGGGCTCTTTTCCTTCTGTTTGTCTTGCCCAATCCCAACTGTTTTATCTTATTATATTGTATTTTATTATTATTCCTTGGAATCCTGTTTGTTTTCGAATGAAAGACTAGTCACAGCTCAGATAGGAATCTAGCAATGGAACAGACTTTGATATGTTAATGAACTAATCCCAGAATGAAATGCTGGAGAATCAGCTCCAAGCTGTGAGTCCTGGCAATAATGTAAAGCTACCTCCCAATGAAATGATACAAAAGTCGGAATTTTAGAAATGCTCTCTAGCATTGCACTGCGGTGCTCTTGAGACTCAGCATCTTGAGCCTCCGGTGTTGACACCCATCTGCAAGAGGACTTGAGACTCTGTGTGTGGCCCCGGCCTCAGTGAGCCTTGAACTTCCAGCACTGTCACTGGGTGCACACAGGCCTGCCGGTCAGTACTAGCTGTTGTCCAACACTCTCAAGGACCTCCCAGATCTCTATAGGTGCTATCCCCCAGCCTGCGGCATCTGAAGGAGGATATGGGTTGGGCCGGCAAGCTTCCACAGCGTCCTCAGCAAAGAAAATTACCCAGTGGAACCCTGCAGCAGCATTTCTGCCCAAACAACTGCTCCCCATTTGGTGAGTTGTCTGTTTAACTTTTATATTAAAGTGGTATTTTAAGGAATGTTTGTGTGAATGTTTACCCGCACAAACATGATCTAAAGACAAATACTCTGTGGGCATTCTAATTTCTGAGTGCCTTACAGACCATAGGCTGTGCTCTCTACAGTTGAACTCTGGCAGAATGCTGAGAACCGTACAGGATACCATGGTGGAACTGGCCCCTCTCTGTCATCATTATTTGATGATTAGAATTACAGCTCTCACGCTGAACAGAAGGGTTTTGTAGTCCAACAGCCATCTTCCCAGTGGGAGCATCCAGGCTCTGCCCCCAGCAAACCAGTTTCCCCTCTTTTTCAGAGCTTTCAAAGAGTCCATGAAAGAAACATTCATTCAGGTCGAATTGCCTGGACTCTGGCTTTCAAGTTGTTTTTATTTTATTCAGACTTTCATGGTCCATCATTAGATAATTATATTTGTACAAAGGAAATGGAGTAAAATTTCCTTCCACATCCGTTCCCTAGTTCTGTCTCCTTCCTCCCAACAGGACTTCCTCCCTTCCTTTTCCAGTAAGATTAATATGTCACAAGATCCACCTTCCCTCAATGCATCAGTCTATGAAATAAAGGCATCAGGAGGACTAAAGGAGAACAAGATGAATAGCAGTGAGGCTTGAGCAACTGCGAATTTCCAGGAAATATTTATGAGCTGATTTAAATATTAATGAGCTGGTAGTCTGACAGCTGAGAGGAGACTAACTGCCAGGAAGACAAAACCTGGGCTGGGCCCTGGATTGCCTTGTGTCCACACAGTTGTACAGTAGAACAGCCACATTGTAAGCCTCCTGCCTTCCCAAATGCTGTAAAGTGAGAAACTAACAGTTTCCCACTGATTTGGATTTTTTAAATTGTCACTATAGTTCTTACTAATCTATTTGAATCCTAGCTCAAAAAGGACATCTAAGGCCTGAATGTAAACCCCACTTCACTCCAACCAAATGGCATGGGTTCAGGAAGGACCCTGTCCATTTTCTTTCTCTGCCCTCTTTAGGGAGCCACCAAATAGCCTCTTCCTGTAAGTCCCTTGGCAACAGTCTCCAGAGTGCAGAAAGAGGTAATTTCTTATTCTCCTGTCCCAGCCTGACTGCAGAAAAACACTTCAGTTGCCTGTGGGTTGGAAAAGATAAAAACACTTGCTATTACAATAAAACAGATTTAACTTCCAAAGAGCTTTTTACATACAAAGCCTTGGGCATGACAATCTGCTGACTTGATCTAGAATAAACAACTGGCATTTTTTGTGTTTCTAAATCGTTCCAAAGTTCCACACACAGAATTGTTGTACAGCTTATTCAGCTGGGTTTTTTTTTTTTTGGGGGGGGGGGGGAGACACTTCTTTTTTTCTCCTAAGGAGATGTTAAGTGAGGCAGGATGGAAAATAGGACAAACAACTCAGAGAACCTGTGAGAAAGTAGTCATCTTTAGATTTGGAGAGCTTTATGTCCCCCAGAGGAAACTGGAAGACACTCTGGTCCCATCACCAGACTCCCCCATCCTGCACATCTGGATTGCAGGGCAAGCAGGGCTGAGGAGAGCAGCCATTTACCCCAGGTAGAAAATATAAAGAGACACCAAATATGTAGTATTTGACAAATACTCTCTGAATGTATTTTACTTTTTAAAAAAATTTACATTAGCATATAAAGTAAGGATTTTTGTTTGTTTGTCTTGTTTTTTGAAACAGGGTTTCTCTGTGTAGCATTGGCTATCCTGGGACTCACTCTGTAGAATAGGCGGGCCTTGAACTCACAGAGATCTGCCTGCCTCTGCCTCCAGTGATGGAATTAAAGGCATGTGCCACCACATGTTGACAGTATGGATTTTATTTTGGCACTGTTACGGCATTTTTTTATACTGAAGGGTTCAAATCAGCAAACACAAGCAGGCTCCATTTTACTAGTTTCTGCTTTAGGTCAAAGTTCCAGAGAAACCACAAACTGTGGGCAGCCAATCAGAAAAATGCCAGACCATCTGACTTAAAATTAAACAGAATGTGAAGCAGGAATGACCTTAGCCCATGAGTATTCCCACCCCTGGGAAAGTCCAAGATAGGTACGAGCCAATCAGCTTGTGCCTCATGTGATTGTTCCCTAGCTGCCCAATCAGAATAGAGATGAGTTCATCCACCCCTGATTTCCTTTAAAAGACCTGCACACCTTTGTCCATGGTCACCATTTTGTATTAGAAGGAAAAACTTTGATCCATTTTGAGTTCATAGGTCTGCATCTGCCTGAGCTAATGACCCAGAGAAACCACTGGTTCCAGACACCAGTCCCAGGAACTAAACATAAAATCCCCCACCCTAAGGGCAGATAATCAGGGGATAAATAACCATGTAACTGCCAAGCTGCCCCTCAATCAAATTAAAGATTACCTAACCCTTACCGGAATTCCCTTTTAGCTTTAAAAAGCCCTGAGTGGGGGGCTGGAGAGATGGCTCAGCGGTTAAGAGCACTGGCTAGGTCTCTTCCAAAGGTCCTGAGTTCAATTCCCAGCAACCACATGGTGGCTCACAACCATCCACAATGTAATCTGATGCCCTCTTCTGGCTGCAGGTGTATATTCAGATACAGCACACATGTACATGAAATAAAATAAATCTTAAAAAAAATTCCAACTTTGGTAGCATATTAAAAAAAAAAAAGCCCTCAGTGACTTTGTTCTGGGTCACCATTTTGTATGAATGGTCCACCCCAGCACGCTGGTTGTTTCTGCAGAATAAACACTCTTTGCATACTATTTGAGTCTGGGGTCTTTCTTCAACAATTCTTGGACCCTTACAATGCATATATGTTATTACACTTGGTTCTAACTCATCCCAGTTTTTTATTAGTTCTTCGGGAATTTCATATAATGAGTTTTGATCATATTTACCATCCCTTCTCCACTCTTCCCCACCCACTCCCAGTTGTTTTGACAGTTTCATTATGTCACTCTGGCTGCCTGGAACTCATATAGCTCAGGGTGGCCTCAAACTCACAGAGGTACGTCTGTCTCTGCCTCCCAAATGCTGGTATTTGTTAGGTCTCAAAACCAGGACAAACGGCTAACAGAGGAGCCTATTAACATCAAAGCTGAAGCTGGCCACCAGGTTCCCCCAGCATTCCTTAGTTCTCCCGGCCAGCACACTCCTCCCCTATCCTAAACTTCTCCAGCCCAGGGACTGGGCTGGGCTGCCCTTCCCCCAGCTACTCTTCCCTATGGAACCCATCCACTTTGGCCATACAGTTCTTTTGTCCTCTTGGCCACCATTCTTGGTATTCCCTCTCCCCTTGCCCTTCTTACGTGGCCTGGCGTAACTGTTTAAATCATCTAATATTTACCTATTTTGTTCTATTATACCAAAAAAGACACGGGAGGGGTAAATGAGGTTTAAAAAAACCCTGCTAGATCGAGGTAACTTTATTTTCTTGAACTATATACAAAATATCTATTTACAAGCCTCATTGTACAAGTAAACCACTAGCTCTTTAGAAATCTCTCTCTGTGTCCTTTTACCTAGCTAGGCTACCTTTCTCTTGAACTCCTCCAAATCCATGAGGGCTCCTTAGCTCTCCTTCCTAGAATTCTGTTTTACCTCTTCCCTGCCGGCTGCTTCTCTGTTGTTCCTGCAAGCCCAGAGAGTAGATCTCTATCTCTTACCTGGAGCTCCTTCCATAAAGGATCTTCCAAGCCAAAAAGAGAGAGCTCTAGGAAAGGCCCAATTGCTTAAAAGAAGTCTCTAGCTCCTCCCTTACATCCTTGGCAGACTGAATCACATCGCCGTCATGGTGCGGTGGTTCCAAACCAAGTCAGTAGAGGCCAAAGCATTTCACCTTTTTGATTGGGTAGCTCGAGGCCACCCAGTTGACTTTGTCTCAGGTCATGGAGCAACAAAGACCCCAAGACCTCTCCCAAGCAACTTGCCTTAAAATAGGCAGGAACTTTCCATTCTTTAGCATTCTTATCTATGGAGGCTTTTAGAGGCACACCCAAGCTGCATCTCTTCAGGACACACCTAACTGCATCTGACAAACACAATATCTATTTAGACTTTTACATTTTGCTAACAATTAGGTTTTCTATGTACAATAATCAAATATCCTGTAACAACCTGACTCAGTTTGCCAGTCGTATTTAATCTGGACCCTTCCAGCTGTCTCTGGCTTTGCTCTCCCTTATATCTACAATAAATCTTCTCTTCTGCTGTACCTAAAAGCAGTCATGACCTCCTTTTATTTCTTTTTTTTATTTTTTTATTTTTATTATTCAGTATTAAAGACACACTTTTTTTTTTAATTGAAAACTCAGATAGTGCAATGCCTCCAGCTTTAGTCTTCTGGGTAAGATCTGAGAAAGCTTTTTGTTTTTCCATAAACAAACGAGGGTCCACATCCCCTGAACCTCTCTATATTTGCTACTTTTCTATTGCTGTGATAAAACACTATGGTCAAGGCAACTTATAGAAGGAAGGGTTTATTTGGCTTATGGTTCCAGAAAGACAAGAGCAGGAAGCAAGGGTGTCAGCAAGCAGCAGTCGTGGTGGCTGGAGTAAAAGCAGAAGGCTCCTATTTTGAATTACAAGCAGGAAGCTGAGAAAATAACTAGAGATGACACACACACACACACACACACACACACACACACACACACACACACACAAAACAAAAAAACCTCTCAGAACCCACCTCCAGGGACTTACCTCCTTCTATGAGGACATACCTCTTTTTTTTTTTTTTTTTTTTTTTTTGATTTTTCGAGACAGGGCTTCTCTGTGTAACAGCCCTGGCTGTCCTGGACTCGCTTTGTAGACCAGGCTGGCCTCGAACTCACAGAGATCCGCCTGCCTCTGCCTCCCAAGTGCTGGGATTAAAGGCATGCGCCACCACTGCCCGGCTGAGGACATACCTCTTAAGCCTCTCAAAGGACAACCCCCAACTGGGCATCAAGTATTTAAATACCTGAGACAGCAGGGACATCATATTCCCCCTTCTCCTTCTTGCCAATTACCCAATCACATCAGACAGGATGAGACGCAGTCACCACCTAGTCAAAGATAAAAGACTGGAGTCCTCTTGGCCATGTCCACATGCTAGCTAGCCCAGCTTGAGCTCTGGTGCACCCTTTTGCAATAAGAAATTGCCTTGCCCCAGTTACTTTTGCCTTGTTGATTGTTTTTTTTTTTTTTCTGTGTGTGAGACACCAAAATTATTCTTTTCCAACATGGTTGTCTATTCAGGGTCTTTGGTGCATTACTTTACCTATTTTGGTGAAGAATATCGTAATTTTTACAGGGATTGCCCTGTATATACACATATATACATTGCTTTGTATAATGCAGAAATATTAGCAGTGTTAATTTTCTTTTTTGTTTTGTTTTGTTTTGTTTTTTGAGACAGGGTTTCTCTGTGTAGCCCTGGATACTGTCCTGGACTCACTTTTGTAGACCAGGTTGGCCTTGAACTCGAAGAGATCCGCCTGCCTCCAAGTGCTGGGATTAAGGGCGTGCACCGCCATGCCGGGCTCTCTTTCATCAATTTTTATCTTATAGTGCTGTGTTTTATAACTCATACATTCTAGGCAAGCACTCTACCAACCTTCAGTGTGTTTATAGTTCTCTATGTATGGGGCCCTTCATCTCCTTGGTTAAACTTATTCCTAAGTTTTTGTTTGTTTGGTTGGTTGGTTGGCTGGTTGGTGTTGGTTTTGGTTTTTGGTTGTTATTGTAAATGAGATCTATGTGCTTAGTTTTTGGTTTTGGTATTTTGTTTGTTTTGATATTTCAGTGCTAGTATAAGAAGTAGCTACTGGGTTTGGGGAGTTGGTATTACATCTTAAAACCTTCCTAGATTTATTAATCATTTCTAACAGCTTTGTTTGAGGTTGCTGGGGTTTTCTTTACACTAGCTCATGTTGATTGCAATCATCGACAATTGAACATTTTCCTTTTCGAGTTGGATGCCTTTCACTTTTTCTCTTAGTTTTCTTTTTTATTTATTCTTCTCTCATATATTACATCCCGACAGTAGTTTCCCCTTCTTCTTCTCCTCCCACTCCCCCTGCCCCCCCCCCTACCTCTCCTCTCCCCTAGATCCACCCCTCCTCCATTTCCCTTCAGAAAAGAGGCTTCATAGTGATATCAACCAAACATGGCATAACAAATTACAATAAGACTAGGCACATCCCCTCATAGCAAGGTGGACAAGGCAACCCAGTAGGAGGAAAAGTGTCCCAAAAGCAGGCAAAAGAGTCAAGAGACAATCCACACTCCCACTGTTAGGAGGTCCACAAGAATACCAACGTAGTGAGAGTTTCGCTTTCTTTAAAAACCCAATCATGTTATGTGAATATGTTTCTGTTTCAATCCCAGGTGTGGGATAAGTAGCTGCTTCACAGTAAGTGATTATGATTTGCTTCATACACTAGCAGTGGCATGATCTTTGCCAGCTGTAGATAGTTTAATTCTGGGGACTGTGGTGGAGAGGGTATAAATGGGAGAGCCCTGAAAGGGCCTGTGGAGGCTGCTGCTCACCTTGCTACTGCTGGTTTGTCTTGCTGCTATGTCTGCTGTTGCATTTTGCTATTGCTGGATTGCTGGATATTCTGACAACAAAGACAGGAATTGCTGTCAAGGAATCCAAAAACCCTAATCAGCAGGAAGTAGTCTAAAGTGGTCCCCTTTCCTCTCTACCTTCTTTCTTGCCTACCTAGTGTTGGGGGGGGGGATTGCACGGGATTGGGGAAGAGAGGGGGGTAGATATAAGAAATAAATAAAATATTTAAAAAGAAATGCCAACACACCAAGCTAACAGACCATAACATACATGCAGAGGGCCTACTAGATCAGACCCATACAGGCTCCCTGATTGTCAGCTCAGTCTGTGAGCCCTTGTGAGCCATAATTAGTAGATTCTGTGGGTTTTCTGGTGGTGTCCTTGACCCTCCTGGCTCCTACAATCAGTCCTTCCTCTCTAATCTCCTGAACTCTGCCTGATATTTGAATGAAGGCTCTCTGATAATGATTATGCTAGTCTCTGGTAAGCAAGTATAGCAAAATATCATTCAGAATCATTTCATTGTTTTTTTGTTTTGTTTTGTTTTTGTTTTTTGTTCCCCATCATATTTGATTCTGTCCTAGGTCTTGGGAGTATTCAGCCTCTGATTTCTGGCCCTTTTGGCAGTGTTAGGCATGGGCTCCTTCTCGTGGCATGAGTCTCAATTTGGACCAGTCATTTTGAACATTCCCACAAGCTCTGCACCACCGTTACCACCTGCAGATTTTGCAGGTAGAACAAATTGTAGGTCAAAGGTTTTCTGGCTGGGTTAATGTCACAAACCTTCCATTGAGAGCCTTGCCTGGTTATAGAGGTTGGCCAGTTCAGGTTCTGTATCCCCTGTTACTAGGAGTCTTTGCTAGGGTCACCCTCTTGGATTCCAGGAAGTTTTCATTGCACTAGGTTTATACCTTGACCCCAAAATGCCCTTGAATTCCAGTCATCTCTCACAGTCCTCCCTCCAGCCCCCTGACCTGATCCCTCCTGTTCTCATCCCTACCTGTTCCCAGTCTGCCTGCAAAATCTATTCTATTTCCCCTTCCCAGGAAGAACCTTGTGTTCCCAAATGAGCCCTCCTTGTTACTTAGCCTCTCTGGGTCCATGCATTGTAGCATGATTATCCTTCACAGCTATTATCCACTTATAAGTGAGTGCATACCATGTTTCTCTTGCTGAATCTGGGTTATCTCACTCAGGATGATTTTTTTTTCTAGTTCTGCCCATTTGCCTGCAAATTTCATGATGTCATTTAAAAAAAAAAACACTTGAGTAATACTCCATTATATAAATGTGTCACATTTATCTATTCTTCAGTTGAAGAACATCTAGGTTGTTACCAGTTTCTGGCTAGTATGAATAAAGCTGCTATAAACATAGTTGGGCAAAAGTCCTTGTAGTTAAACAGAGTGTTCTTTGGGTATATGCCCAGGAGGGATATAGCTGGTTCTTAAGGTAGATCAATTTCCAATTTTCTGAGAAACCACTACATTGATTTCTAAAGTGGCTGTACCTGTACAAGTTTGCACTCCCACCAGCAATAAGGAGTGCTCCACATCCTCACCAGCATGAGCTGTTGGAAGTTAGTCTTTGTGACAAGTGAATCTTAGAGTCATTTTGAGTTCCATTTCCCTGGTGACTAAGGATGTTGAACATTTCTTTAAGTATTTCTGGGACATTTGAGATGCCTCTGTTGAGAATTCTCTATTTAGATTTGTACCCCATTTTTTAATTGGATTATTTGGTTTGTTGAGGTCTAGTTCCTAGAGTTCTTTATATATTTTGGATATTAGCCCTCTGTTGGCTATGGGGTTGGTGAAGATCTTTTCCCATTCTGTAGGTTGCCATTTCGTCCTATAGGCCGTGTTCTTTGCCTTACAGAGCTTTCAGGTGTGCTGTTAAGTTGCTAGTATGAGATCTCTCTACTTTCTTTATGAAGGCACTCAGTGCTATAAACTTTCCTCTTAGCACCATTTTTATTGTGTTCCATAAGTTTCCGTATGTTGTGCATTCATTTTCATTGAATTCTAGGAAGTCTTTAACTTCTTTATTTCTGTCTTGATTTAGTAGTCGTTCAATAGAGAGTTGTTCAGTTTCCACGAGTTTGTAGGCTTTCTGTTGTTTTTGTTGTTGAAAATCCAGCTTCAATCTGTGGTGGTCTGATTTTTTTGTTTGTTTGTTTTTTTAATTTTCTTGTATCTGTTGAGACTTGCTTTGTGACCAAGTATCTAGTCAATTTTGGAGAAGGTTCTGTGAGGTGCTTCAAAGAAGATGTTTGGATAAAATGTCCTGTCAATATCTGTTAGGTCCATTTGATTCATAACATTTGTTAGCTCCATTATTTCCCTATTTAGCTTTTTTTTTTTTTTTTTTTGGTCTGGATGACCTGCCATTGGTAAGAGTGGGGTAATGAAATATCCTACTATTAATCTGTGAGGTTCAGTGTGTGATTTAAGTTTTAGTCATGTTTCTTTTACAAATGTGGGCTACCTTTCGTTTGGGGCATAGATGTTAAGAATTCAAGTGTCAGCTTGGACTTTTTCTTGAAGTATGAAGTGTTCTATTTTGATTAATTTCGGTTTGAAGTCTATTTTCTTATACATTAACTACACCCACTTGCTTCTTGGGATCACTTGTTTGGAAAATCCTTTTCCAACCCTTTACTCTGAGGTAATATTTATCTTTGATGTGGAGGTGTGTTTCTTGTATATAGCAGAACAACGGATCCTGTTTTCTCATGCATTCTGTTAATCTGTGTCCTTTTTTTTTTTTTTTTGAGACAGGGTTTCTCTCTGTAGCCCCTGGCTGTCCTGGAACTCTTTCTGTAGATCAGGCTGGCCTAAAATGTACAGAGATCTACCTGCCTCTGCCTTCCAAGTACTGGGATTAAAGGTGTGTGTCACCACAACCTGTCTAGCCTGTGTTTTTTTTTTATTGGGAAATTGAGTCCATTGACATTGAGAGACACCAAATGATTGTTTTAATTCCTGTTATTTTGGTGGTGGTTGTGGTAGTGTGTGTGTGTGTGTGTGTGTGTGTGTGTGTGTGTGTGTGTGTGTGTATGTGTATGCATACTCCCTTCTTTTGGTTTTGTTGGTGTGAGATTATTTATTTCCAGTGTTTTTGGTATAGTTAACCTCCTTGGGTTAGAGTTTTCCTTCTAGTACCTTCTGTAGGTCTGGATTTGTGGATATATATTGTTTAAACTTGTCTGTATCATGAATATTTTGTTTTCTCCATCTATGACGATTGAACATTTTGATTGGAATAGTATTATGAGTTGACATCTGTGGTCTCTTAGAGTCTGTATAAGGCATCTGTCCAGGCCTTTCTGGCTTTTAGAGACTATGTTGACAAGTTAGGTGTAATTCCAATGGTTCTGCCTTTATATGTTACTTGGCTTTTTTCCCTTGCAGCTTTTAATATTCGTTCTTTGTTCTATATTCTTAGTGTTTTGATTATTATGTGGAGAGGAAACTTTCCTTTCGCTTCAATCTATTTTGTGTTCTGTAAGCTTCTTTTTCTTTTATAGGCATGTCCTTCTTTAGATCAGGAAAAATTTCTTCTATAATTTTGTTAAAAAATATTTTCTAGGCCTTTGAATTTGGATTCTTCTATTTCATCTATTCCTATTATTCTTAGGTTTGGTCTTTTCATAGTGTCCCAGATTTCCTGGATGTTTTGTGTCAAGAATTTTTCAGATTTAACCTTTTCTTTGATCGATGTGTCTATTTGTTCTATTGTATCTTCAATGCCTGAGATTCTTTCTTCTATCTGTCATATTCTGTTGGTGATGCTTTGTTTGTAGTTCCTGTTCTCTTACCTAGATTTTCTATCTCCAGGATTCCCTCAGATTGTGTTTTCTTTATTGCTTCTATTTACATTTTATCTCTTGAACAGTTTTATTCCTTCCTTTGCTTTGCTTTCTTGACTTTCTATAAGGATTTATTAATTTCCTCCAATTGTTTGATTGTGTTTTCCTCATGCAAACAGCCTTTGTGATGAACTCAGTCAGCTACAGAGTTAGATAAATTGAGATTTACCCTGAGCATGATGAAGGAGAGTCAGTTAGTTACCTGAGCAAGGTCAGAATTTTGTAGCAAGGAAGGTAGAGACCATAGTGTTGAGATCACAGTCAGAAACAAGGTGTGCAAATCTTCAAAGAAATAATATGCAGCATTAGACCCATCCTTCCAATTGACAGCAGGATAAGCTCCAAACAAAGTAGTTCTGTTTCCAACAGCACACCTGCATACCCCACAGAGTCCTACAAGTGTGTTTCATTACATGCAAAAGGATGCTTCCAGACAAACATTTAGCCAAAACATGTAAGATCCAACTGGCTAGCTCATGGCCAGAATCTATCCTAAGAGATTTCTCACATGACAACCAGCGAAGATCTGTATGAGAGGTACCTCCTAAGGTGTAAAACGGTACTCTGTTGTTTCCCAAGTTGTCCCATACAACTTCTTGAATAAACTGTACCTTCTTCACTGATTCCAATCACAAAATTTATTGTACAATAAATTCCTGTGGGCATCCAAGTCTTGTTCTGGCTTCTCTGTTCAGTTCTATGAATACAAGGAGCTCCATTCACCTTAACACTGTCAACTGGTCACCCGAGAAATCCGGTCCCCACTACATAAGATTCTCAGCTGCTGCAGGGCATCTAATCTCCCAGATGAAATGATAACTTCCTACTACCCTCCCTGACTCTAGATCCAATGCTCAAGTGTGAGATAAAGCCTGACATGGTGGTACAGCCTGTACTTCCATCTACTCTGGAGGCTGAGGCAGGAGGATCTCAAGTTTGAAGATGAGCTACCTCAAAAATAAGTAAATAAATATACAATAAAATGGATAGTTAACTCATGGACATACTAGGTAATTACTTCATGGGTCTGAAGACAGATGCCTGTAGACATTTTCAGTTGGGTTAATTGCATGCCGGACCTGAATCTGTGGCATAATTTGTTGAATTCTCTTGTGTAGACCTGTGAGAGAACTCAAGTACCTGGAAAGCTGAGCCTCAAGTAAGAAATGAAGAGCCCCATCACATTCTCCAATAGAAAAATTAACCATTCACATCCTATCTGCAGAAAGGGTGCAGCTCTAGACACAATCAATTTGTGTCCGTTCCCCCCCTCTTTGTGTGCAGCCCTCCCGACCCCTGTGTGTGCTGTAGGCTGTAAGCATCTTGCCTCTAGAATTCCTGGCTCCTATCCATAATCAATACAGGCATAAATGCCATTTAATTCTACCCAGCTGTTCCTGGGGCCATCCATGGGGGGTCTGCCTAGGGGTGTTTGATTCAATTTACAAGGGGAAAAATGCACCCCTCATTACTTGGCAAAGAGCCAGATCTGCTAGAACTTTCCAAACACTTTGCTGTGTGGAGAAAGCCACTGAGAACATTCTGGTCATGGAACAGGGCCAGCTGAAGGTATCTTTCCCAGAGCTCTACCAGTTGGTTGTAGCATTCCAACTTTATTTTATACTGGGAAGGTGACAACTTTGTGTTCATATAAGATTATCCTACCATAGGGCATTAAAAAAGACATCTTCTCAGATTTAAATAAACGGTGTGCTAGAAATGATTAAACAAATTATATTTGCATGGTAATTAAGGCACTATTATCTATGTCAATCAGTGTAATAAAAGAAAATATACTAACCCAGACTCAGAAAGATGGACATGGCATCTATTCACTTATAATCAGATTTTAGCCATATAGTACGGGATAACTACACTACAACCAATGCACCAAAAGGAATGGGAACATAGACTTTGTTTCATGTCAATGAGACACTTTTCCCTAGTGGTGCTGCCTTGTAGGCCCCCAGTGTATGAGGAGGCTCTTGGCCCTCATATGACTGCTGAACTGGGGCAGGGAACTGTTATGTAGGGACACTCCACTCCAGAGGAATGGGATGGAAGGGATGGGCATAGAGGATGGAAGGATGGGACTGGGAGGGGTAGAAAGAGGGCACTGTGATGGAGATGTAACTTGAAGTAATAAATAACATTAAAAAAAGAAAAGAAAATATAATGTCCATAATCAAGAGCACCAAAGGCCTTTAGCTTTGACTGTGGACTGCCAGGTTGTTAGTGCTGCATATGTGTATCTCTAGGTGCAAAACCAAATAACTATAGTTTCTGCAGAGAGTAGTTCCTTCCCGTTTCATATCATGTAATTCTTGTATTTAGTTCAAAGTTCTCTTCTTCTTAACACAAAGCACCTGGCAGTGACTCCTCCTATTGTTGAGTTCATCTTACTATTTCCCAGGCGAGGGGGTTCAGAAACTATGCACCATGGTCATATCAAGAGAGAGACTGAAGTGCATAGTGAAGGTCTGTGCTTTCTAGCCTTTAGTAGACAAAAGCTGTATTGGGGAACAGAAGTCAAAAGAGAATCTCTACACTTGACAGAAAGTACATATTTGAAATCTTATTCCTAATTAGATGCTTCCTTCTGAAGGACTCTGTGTCATTTTCTTTTTGATGACTATTGCATTTATGTATCTGTGTATGTGTGTAAGTGAGGTCAAAGGGCAACCTTTGGGAGTTGGTTCTCTTCTTCCCCCATGTGGGACTCAGGGATCAAACTCAGGCTTCAGCAGCAAGTATCTTTTTTTGTTTTTTGTTTTGAGAAGGCATCCTTAGCATTTTATTTTTTTTTTCCTTTTTTTTTTTTATTTCTTCAAGTTACATCTCAATCGCAGTCCCCTCCCTATTCCCCCCTCCAGTCCCACCCTTCCACCCTCAACTCCCCATCCTCTTCCCTTTTTTTTTTTTAAGTTTAAGGTATATCTTATTTCCCCCTACAGTTTCCCCTTTCAGTCCAACAAATGGCTCTTTCTCTTATAATAATAAATACAATACAAAACAACAGAGGTAATTAGGCCACAGTTATGAGGGTTATATGGCTTAGCATACATTCCCAATGTCCAGTCCATATGTATTTGGCACCTGACTTTAACATTCTACTATCTAACCATCTCCATGAGTTTAAAGTTCTATATCTAACTCAACATTCATACTAACTTGCAACACAATTTTAAAAGCATCTTCTTAGATCTATAACACTCTCTTGACTCCTAAACAACTCAAAATTTAATTATGAGACTCTAGCTATCTGTTCTTCAACCACCTCAGAGACCTGAGAGGGATAAGTATAAACTGATTTTATAGGAAGTACAGGGCCTGCAGCTTCCAAAACCAAGAAATGACATACCAAGTGGCTGCCTGGACAGTTCCCATTTTCTCTCCATACATTACAGCATCGATCTTTAGTTGTTTGGCCCTGTTTCTCCGACAGACATTGTTTGTAGAGCAAGGATTATGAAGGACTTGCCTACCCTGTCTTGGCAGAGCTAGGTTGTCGACTTACCTGCTTCCAGGTTTTGTCCTTTTTGGACAGCATTCTGTCTACAGTTGGAGAAAGGGGCTTTTCCTACCAAGAGATAGGCTTGCGACTAATTCAATCATCTCCCACTGGAGATTCTTCGATGCTCATCTTCTACTTGGAGGAGAATAGGGGGTGCTGTCAGGAGTTGATATGTCTTGTTATAAAAAAGATCTAAAGTTACGAAAACATCTTTGAATGCCATATTCTGCAGATCTCTTGAGGTTTTTGAAGAGGCCCTATCTATCTCTTATATTAGGGTAAGCAGATGTTGCTTGTCTCTTAGCAGCTTTATTTCTGATTAGCTTAGAAAATAACTATAGCCGGGCGGTGGTGGCGCACGCCTTTAATCCCAGCACTTGGGAGGCAGAGGCAGGCGGATCTTTGTGAGTTCGAGGCCAGCCTGGTCTACAAAGCGAGTCCAGGACAGCCAGAGATATTCAGAGAAACCCTGTCTCAAAAAACCAAAAAAAAAAAAAAAAAAAAAAGAAAATAACTATAATAGGCTGTCATAGTACCTAACAGAATGACCGGCTTGCATAACCATTAGTTTGCATTTCTTAATTATCCTTAACAGTTTATGACAATTAGTAGTAAAAGGCCAAAACATCACATTTCATTTTTTTTTCTTTACCTCCTAACCTTTCCATCCCATTTCTCTGGGGTGGGGTGTCCTTATAAGGACAGTCCCTCATCTCAGTTGAGAGATCCTATGAGGGCCAAGAGCCTCCTCATTCATTGGGGGTCTACAAGGCAGTACCATCAGTGAAAAGTGCCTCATTGCCCAGGAGAGAGAACTAAAAAACAAACAAACCAATAAGCAGACAAATAGATAAAAAAGACTAAAAAATGGAAAAAATATTAAAAAATTATAAAAAATAAAAAATAAAAAGTCTATGTCCAAGTTTCCTTCCATGTGTTAGTTGTAGTATCGATACCTTCTACTATATAGCTAAAATCCTATTATAAGTGAATAGATGCCATATGCATCCTTCTGAGTCTGGGTTAGCTCACTCAGGATGAGCTTTTCTAGTTCCATCCATTTGGCTGCAAATTGCATAATTTCATTGTTCCTGATAGCTGAATAATATTCCATTGTGTAAATGTACCACAGTTTTTTAACCCATTCTTTGGTTGAGGGACATCTGGGTTGTTTCCAGTTTCTAGCTATTACAAATAAGGCTGCTATAAACATAGATGAGGAAACTTCCTTATGATTCCATGAAGAGGCATTTGGACGTATACCCAGAAGTGGTATGTCTGGGTCCTGAGGCAGAGCTATACCAAGTTTTCTAAGATATCGCCAGACTGACCTCCATAGTGGTTGCACAAGCCTGCACTCCCACCAGCAATGGAAGCAGCAAGTATCTTTACTTGAACCAACTCACTACCCCCAGTTTTAGGACTTAATTTATTTATTCAGTGCATGCATGTGTTTGTGAGTGCATGTGGGCACATGTGTGTGTATCTCCATGTATATCTTATCTGTGTGTGTGTGTGTGTGTGTGTGTGTGTGTGTGTCCTGGAGGCCAGAAGAAGACAGCAGGTCCCTTGGAGATAGAGCTGGAACCTCATCCCAAGCTCACTGCAGAACAGCAAGCCCTCAACCCCTGAGGCAGCTAGGCATCATTTCTGCAAAGAAGGTTTTTCCTCTGAATGCCCTTTTAGACCTGTGCTTATCAAGTCTCTTCCTACAGACAGGTGCTTCTTACAATGTCCAGCCACCTCCAGAGTTCTGATTCCCATACGTGAGTGAGGCCTGACTGTGGGATCCCCCACCCCCATGACATGAGCCTAAGATAGGAGGAGCAGGCACCTCACTTGAGAACTCTTTCTTTCGTAAGCAGTCATAAGAAGGCTCTTGCTGCTTTCTGAGCCTGACACTGCACTGCAGCTGCTGTAGTCCCAGCAGGGTTCAGGGGTGTCTTTTTCCCGACTCCCCACATTTCACAATTTTTATATAGAAAAAAATTGAATCCCACAATAGCTAATAATCAGAGGTTTTAGTTTTTTCTTTTCCTGGGGAGACAGTAATGTTACTAGAATCATCTTTTTTTTTTTTTTTTTTTTTTTTTTGGTTTTTTCGAGACAGGGTTTCTCTGTGAGGCCCTGGCTGACCTGGACTCACTTTTGTAGACCAGGCTGGCATCGAACTCACAAAGATCCACCTGCCTCTGCCTCCCGAGTGCTGGGATTAAAGGTGTGCGCCACCACTGCCCGGCCTCATCTTTTTTTTTTAATTGAAAAAAATTTATTTTGTGAATTTCACATCATGCACCCTATTCTCTCCCATTTCCCATCCCCTCCAGACCCACCCTCCACCCTTGCAATCTGTCCCAGCATAAAAAATAACAGCTTATTGTGGAAGCTGCAGTGTATCTCAATATGTCCCACAATATTCCCCTTTATCCACACATTCTGATTGCAAATGTTCATTGTAATGACTCCTTGGTCTGATATGAGGCCCCTGGTTTCTGCTACTCCATCAATACTGGAACTCCTCTCAGATATGCTGTGTCATGGAGATCCTACAGTCCTGGGTTGTGGAACTGGCCTCTTCTTGCACTCCAACAGTTCATCCATGGGGTAGATGTTGGGGTGGGCCAACACAAAGCCCTGGTTCTGGACCCACAAACACCACTTGCATAGCTAGTTCTACTAATGGAAAGGTGCCGGGCCTGCTCTCCAAAGTGCCTCAGCATGTGAGGAGCACGGGCAGCTCTCCTGCTCTTGTGACCCTATCTGGGCCAGATTTCCCTGTACCCCTGCCAGGATAGCCCACTACAGCTGGTCCTGGATATGGGGGTTGTGGGTAACCAGCCCTGAGGGAGTGAGTGTGGGAGAGTCAGCTCTACTTTTGGTCTGCTATGTGGTAGTGTAGGCTAGGGAGAGATGCCCTCCCCTCCCTTTTGCACTCACCACCAGTGGCCAATAGAATTATCTTTTTAATATTATCATTGATCCTTTTGCTTTCTTTTTCTTTTTGAAAGTCATTTTGAAATAGTCAATGGGTTAAATCCATTCAGATAGACTCTAGATGGATTTGGCTTTTTAAAACGTAATTTAAATTCAGTTGCAGGTTGTCTCATTGAAGTTTAGACTTACTGGATTGTGGTTTAAGAAATTCCTTTCAGGTGACAGCTCAGAAGACCGCTTCACTTCACTGAAAACAGCAGATTGCACCAGCTTCCTTAATAGTTACAGAATCACAGCGAAGCAGAGAGATTTCCTGCTGTAAGAAACGCCCTGCTGATCATCCAACTCAGCCTGTCCTTCTGCAAATGACAATGAGGTTTAAAGGAGCAGTGACCTTCTAAAGTCGCTCAAGAGATGATGAGGTGGAGGTGAGACCAGCAACTCTCCCTGACTCCACGTCCATTCAGAAGCTTGAGCCTGGGACCAGGGGTGCAATGCCCATGGGAGAGAGCTTGCCCAGTGGGCATGAAGCCTGGGGTTCCATCTCCAGTGCGGGGAGAAGGACAGAATCCCTCAGAAGGCCCATAGTTGTATTCTGAAGCACTCCGTGGTGCTTTTGTTGTTTCCACAGTGAGTCCATCCCCCCACCTAACAACATGAAGATAATGTTGAAATGTTCATATTATTATTTTACTCTTTCCTCTTTGAAGTAGTAAAGTCAAGACTCCTTTCAGATTGACTCCAACTTTTCCCCGTCACCACTCATCATTCACAATGAGAAAACTTTGTGAAACTCTACATGGTTTACCGTATCCAGACAACTCTTCTATTCACATAAAATACCAGGGAGGGGGTGTTAGTGTGGTGGTCCAAATAAAAATGGCCCCCATAGGCCCATAAGGAGTGGTGCTATTAGGAGGTGAGGCCTTGTTGGAATAGGTGAGGCCTTATGGGAGGAAGTGTGTCACTGTGTGTGTGTGGGGGGGGGGCTTTGACGTCTCATATGCTCAAGCTACACCTAGGGTGGCATACAGTCTCCTGTCTGTTGATCAAAATGTAGAACTGATAGCTCCTGCTCCAGCACCATGTCTGCCCACATGCCTCCATGCTCCCTGCCATGGCGATAATGGACTAAACCCCTGAACCTGTAAGCCAGCCCCAATTAAATGTTTTCCTTTATAAGAGTTGTCATGGTCATGGTGTCTCTTCACAGCAATGAAACCTTAAGACATGGGTGATGTAGTGAGGCCTGGAGTGCTAACCTTTAATCTCCGTGTTTCAAGGCAATGTCAAGTATATCCAGTTGAGCCCTAACACCAAATCCATTGCCTTAGCAGCTACAAAATAGCTGCACACAGATAGCCAAGTGAAATCCTTTGAACAGTTATTAGATCAGGAAATTCAACAACCTGGAAGAGTGACAGGTGAAGGGGTGTTGTAACAACAGGAAAAAACGGGTTTGTGGGCCAACTCTCCAGTTTTTCTCTTTCTGATTTGGGTCCAAAGCAAAGGCCCAGAACAGAGAACACTGGATTGGGTATAAAGTTAAGTGATATCTTCCTTCTTAGTAGAGATGGAGTAGTCCAAAAACCCTGACCTGAAATCTTTCCTGTGCCAGTGGAGAATCAGCAATGGGATGCTGCTGACAAGCGGGGGGTTGGAACAAACACAGTAGCTGGGAACAGAAAAGATGAGAAAAGTTGACAGAGCACAGAGAAGAGAAGGGATGTGTGGTGGTTTAATGAGAATGTTCCCTTAGGTTTATATATTTGAACACTTGGTTCCCAGTTGGTGGAACTGTTTGGGAAGGATTAGGGCCTTGTTGAAGGGGTGTGTCACTGGGAACAGTCTTTGAGGTTTCAAAAGCCCATACCATTTCCAGTTAGTTCTCTCTTTCTGCCTCCTGCTTTTGAAACAGAAAGATGTAGGCCCTCAGCTACTGCTCCAGCATCATGCCTGTCTGCCTGCTGCCATGTTCCCTACCAGGATGGTCATAGACTCCAACCCTCTGGAATCATGAGCCCCAAAATTAAATGGTTTCTTTTATAAGTTGCCTAGGTCATGGTGTCTTACCACAGCAATAAAAACCCTAGCTACGAGTGAGGTCAATAACATTGGGTGCTATGCTATCAACCTTCTTTCCTGATGAAGTCAGGGTTCTAACCCTAAAGGTTTTAGCTCTAGTATGCAACAGAACTATACTGAGAAATCACCTCAACACAGGGCAGAGCAGGAAAATGAAGTGGGAGGTAGGGGAGGAGTTCCTATCAGGTCTACTGACAGCAGAGCTGACAAGTCAGAAGTGGAAGTAGAAGTTTTTGGAAAAAGCTTAAGGTAAGTGTGGCATGTTTTCACCTGCCTTTTATAGATTTTTTTTCAGTCTAGGTATGTGAACAATTGGGCTGGCCCTTGACATTTATTGTTGCTTTGAGTTCCTGCATGCCTCTGGGAAACTGGGGCAAAGTCTTTTTCTGCCACCAGAGCACACAGGTTTCTTTTCTCATGATGCACGTGTTCATTTATTCATTCATTTAGCAAATAATTATTTCCGTGTGCTGGTGCTTGCTGGACACACCTTCATAACGTTTATGGTCCACTTAGGAAACGTAGGACTTAGTCATGCATGAAGCAGCAATCTTGTCTACTCTCTCCCCTGTAAATGGGGACTAGGGAAGAGACAAGCTCCCCGTGGAGGAAATAAGATCATGTGGCTGAAACACGTTATTAAGTGCAGTGGCCTAACCACACCTCCTAATCAGATGCACCTTATAGGTGCATTTAGATGTTGTGGACCAAGTTTTCAGAGGGCACCCTTCAAGTCCTAAGAGCTCAGATTTTGACTCCAGCAGAGACCAGAAGCCAGTCAGGAGCGCCTCACTAAAGGCTGAACAAAGGCTCTGAACTAGTGTGTGGATGACTTACTCCTAGTCTTGTCCTACTAGGTCTATGTTCCAGAACAGAGAGCAAAGACACGGGCAGGAAATAGACAAGTGTAAGGGCCAAGAAAGACAATGCCTTTCAAGAGTAGACTACCAAGAACACACCTCTACTCCCCTAGCTCCCTGCCTCGCACTTGGCGCTTGCCATGGTTATCATCACGTCCCTGTGTGACCACTCTGATCCCTCTCCTCCACAGTAGACAGGGTACTCCACACGACAGAGCCTAGGGCTTTGCTCTGCACTGTATGCCTGGGCCTCAGCCTAGGACTGGTAACTAGTGTTGCCTGAATGCATTACAGAATGCACATTGCTTGACTTGACTTATATCCTTTGGGGACCATCACTTTCTGTCTTAGTAGTAGTTTCCACTTGACCTTTCTCAATGAGATTCCTATAAATCTATCGTGGGGGGCAGGGCAAACACTCTACCACTCGTACCGAGAAATGAAAGCTCGGGGTTGAAAGGGGTCGGGGCAGTCCTTAGGATTCCTTTCCAGTGCTCACCAGGCTCTTCAACAGAGAATCCTCAGCTCCTCGGGCAGGGAATGCCCCTCAGGAACAGGGGAGATGAACTCTTTTTGAAAATGCGGCATCCTCTGCCATTTTGTATGTGGGTCAGCTACTGGGCTCAAGGCCTTAAGGATGGGGAAAGCAGTCTCCATTGTGTTCTGAAAGGGAACTGTAAATCCTGTCGCTGAGATTCTGGTGTTGGCTTTTTTTGTTTTTCCTGGCTATGTGCCCTCTGCTTTCATGGAAAGAAGTAAAGCAAGAGTATGTCTTGAGTACGTATGTTTTTTCCCCTGGTGACAATGAACTCCCCCAAAGTTGTAAGTCCTTAAATCCAAAGACAAGAAACTCATCAGGAAAGAACCTCTTACAAAGAACAGTTGTGGCAAATCCATGATAAAAATAACAATCTCTCAATTTTCAACTAAATACAACTCCTAATGGCTCTGGTATTAGAAACTGATAGAATTTTTTGTACCCCCCCCAAAAATAACAAATAGTTTGAAAATCAATATCACTTACCACAAGCAAGATCAGCATTAACCATGAAATAAGATATCCCAGAATTGTTGTGTAATTACTACCCTTGTGCCATTTTATCTCAGAAATCTGAGTGTATCCAGTCTCTTCTATTATAGCATGAAAATAAAATAAAATTATTTTCTCTCTGTTCTTCTCTGTTTATCGAACTACATATTTTGCATATAATAAAAAGAATAATGCCAAAATAGTGTATAAGCCAAAAAGACAGTGAGCTTGGTGAGTAGTAAAGAATGAGACAGACATTTGGCTCAAAAAAGCCTTCCAGTCAGGCAAGCAGACAGCTGAAGGGAAGAAGAGGCTGAACAACTGGCTCCCAGATGTTCTTGCCCAGCTGAGCTGTTGACAAATGAGCCCTTGAGCAACCGCTCAGTGAAAACCTTACTGAGAGGAGGTGACCGTGATTGAGGGGCACAGCTTAAGGGAAGAGGCACAGGACTAGGAGGAGGTTGAAATTAGAACAAGTGGAGGGTGGAGAGAGGGGAGCCGAACTTCCTCAGGTGACAGCCAAGGTGACTTTTGTGAACACAAGAAAACCAGGGCCAGCCCCACTTCTCCTGACATCTCTGTCCTCCCACCTCTCTAGGGAGGGAGACTAGACCTTGTCTTAAGCCCTGTGAATTTTGTCTTCACGACACTAAGTAGGAGTCATAATTTGAAATTTACCTAGGTGGCAATGTGTTGAGGGTACTCAGTCTTCCTTACTAAGCTAAAAGTTCCCCGACAACAAAAATATATTTTCATTTTAAAGCTATTGTCCCCTAATGTCTAGCAGAAGGCTTACCAGTTACAGGACATAGGAGACACTCATTTATTTACTTAGGGAGTGGATAGAATTTATTCTTCCTCCTTTTCTCTTCCTTTCATCTTCCTTCCCTACTCAATATCTTCTTCTTGTCCTCTATGTTATTTTAGGTCAATTCTTCTTCTTGTGGTTATCTTGATCCACACTCCTGCATCCCATGGGGCACAGCCACCATTGCCTCCAAACTCCTTATGGCTCTAACCCATAAAACAATGACTGGGAACTTCTGAGATCTCTAAACCAAACACATTCAAAAAAGGCAATGCCAATTGGGTACCCTTTATGCCCAAACCAGGCTGGCTTTGAGCTCACAGATCTGCCGCCTCTGCCTCCCAAATGTGGTATCAAAAGTGTGTACCACCGTGCCTCACCAAGTTTGCAATGTTTTTAAGATAATGCAACATTTGCGTATACACAAGCAGATACAGTGGAAATGGGGCCCAAGCCTCTGCACAAAATTCATGTATGTTTCACATCGATCTTCTACACACAGCCCGGAAACAATTCCATGTGCTACTTTTAACTGTTCTGTGCATGAAAGAATTTCAAGGTGTAGAGTTTTTTTTTACTGTGCCAGAAGAGTAAGAATAAAAAGAGCAGAGGCAGCGTGATGCCAAAGTTTCAGGCTCACAAAACCATTTTGTGGCAGAGCTCAAAACACTTAAGATTTCGGAGAATTTGGGAATATACTTATGCTGACAAGAAGAAGAAGACGAGAATCCCTGGAGGAAGGGACCAGCTTGGGTGGGGGGTGGGGAGGTCAAAGAGGGAAGGCACCTAATCAGAACAAAGTAAAATGACAGTACAATGACATGTGTACATGAAGACATACAATTACTTTGTATGCCAGCTTTAAAAATTGATTTTAAAAAACTTTAAAGAGTACTAACACTGGAGCAGCCAGCTAGGTGATTGGAATGTACTTTGGTACTTACTAATTGTGGGATCTTATATGAGTTGCTTAATAGCTCAAGCTTTAGTCTCCAAAACTGTTAAGTGAAGTTAGTAATAAACCCAACCACCTCAAACGATAAAAAGAATTAGAGGAAAGTGTTTGATACAGCTGCTGGTCCATGAAGAACGCTCTAAGAGGCAGCTACCACTACTATCTCAGTGACCAAAAAGCCTAAATGTGCATCCTGGTGCCTGTTTACAACCGGTCCACATCTTGGATCCTCAAAATAGGCAAAGGAACTCAGTTTTACACCATGGACCCACTGCCCATTGGCAGTCCCTTTCCTCTGACCTCAACAACAGGATGTATGTTCTGGATTAGAGCAAAAGGGGAGGATGTCATCAATAATAAAAGGGGAGAGAAGCTGTCAAAATCAGATAGCAAACGTAAATTACAATTCCACTGCTTTTGTGACTTCATTTCAAGCACAAATGTGGAGAAAGAAGAGCAGCACAAAAGCAAAACATGGTTGGAAACCTAGGCCGGTGGGGGTGGGGAGAAGCCGCCTGGAGCAGCTTGGGTATGGGGGTCATTACATCTACCAGCTGCTTCCCGAAGGGGGACAGCTCCGGAGAAATAGGGAAGGGTCGCCACGCCGCCGCTGCTTCTGCATTTCGCTCTCTAGACAAGCAAATAAATTAGGATGACAGGCAGAGCTCCCTGCGGGCCGGGGGTGAGGAAAGTGCTTAGAAGTGGGGGAGGAGCCCTCCTAGACTCACCTCTTCTGTGCCGGGTGTAGGAAGACTCTCCAGGTGGATGGGGTTTGACACTCACTGCTGGAGGGACAAGAGCCACAAAGTTCAATGTGGTGCAGTTTTGCTAGTGAGTTTCTGTGACTGAAGAGATAGAATCTGATTTGTCAAGGACCCCGAGGGGTAATCAGAAACCAGAAAACAAAGTGCTAGGAGAAGGGAAAGGGGGCTGGAAATAGCTTGATTGCAGAATCGTTGAGAGGAAAAAATCCATCGGGGATCTTGCATTCTAGGCCCCGTTTAGGGGCTACAGCAGGTTGGGCCACGCAGGAAAACAAAAGCAAAAAGGGCAGAGGCAGCTTGCTTTATGTTTTGTTGTTTTTTTTTTTTTTTTTTTTGGTTTTTTCGAGACAGGGTTTCTCTGAATATCTCTGGCTGTCCTGGACTCGCTTTGTAGACCAGGCTGGCCTCGAACTCACAAAGATCCGCCTGCCTCTGCCTCCCAAGTGCTGGGATTAAAGGCGTGCGCCACCACCGCCCGGCTGCTTGCTTTATGTTTAATGCTCACAAAACCTAGAGCCTAGTAGTTCCGAGGGTTCTTTGTGGAGTCAAACTTTTACAAAATTTCAGGACTTCCTTTTCATGGTTGAGCCACTGTTATTTCCTTAAGGCTGTTTCAATATGTCCCCATTTGTGAGAACCGAGTGATAAGATTTGGGATATACTATTCCTCCGTAAAATGGCCCCTTGGCATTTGAGAAAATGGTAGAAACAGATTTCTTTAAATGGTCCCTGGCCCTTATGCCCTAAAACAGGTTAAAAAAAAAAAATCTGGAAGTACTTCTCTACTCAGCTTCTCTTTCTAGGCCCAAGGCCCAATCACTTCTACCATCCTCACCTCTTAAATTAGTCTGATCTTTCCCACTGGCTTTATACTTTTAAAGTGTCTGCTTGGATATATCCCCATGTGCATTATCTTACCAGTCTTCTTCTTATGCTTTAGAAAAAGAGTAAATACTGAATTTTTGTTTGTTTATTATTAGTTTAGTTTAGTTGGTTTTTGTTTTGGTTTGCTTTTGGGCTTTTTTGGTTTTTTTCTGGGGCTTGTTTGTTTGGTTGGTTGGTTTTTGGTTTGGTTTTGTTTTTGTCTGCGCAGGGTCTCTATGCATAGTCCAGGCTGACCTCAAAACTATTGATCCTCCTGCCTCAGCCCCCTGAAGGCTAGGGTTACAGAACTGCACCAACATGCCTGGCTTTACATTTTTAGTGCTGGAATTCCCACTTTCCCTCAACACTACAAAATAAAGCAAATAGGCTTAGGAAAGGATACCTTACCCTTTGTTTAATGGAGAAAATTAGTCTATTTTCAGGAAGAAGTAGCTTTGGTTGTCATGAAAGCCCTGGGTACCAGCCTTGCTATAAGACTGCTCCGAATAATGTCCTAACCGGGTACTGCTGATACTCAGTTGCTGCTGATATCATTGGAGAGTTTACTACCAACCATTACGCAAACACTGTAAACCCACTCTTGTTTACCTCAGCAGCCATGCCCACTTAGGACTTCCAGATCTTCTGCCCAAACACAGATCATTTCAATAATTCATCATGGTGACCCAATATTGTCCAGCTTTCCAAAGGTGCTTTCAGGTACAGCCTCTTGCTCAAGGGTCTCCTGAGATGGACCAAGGCAAGCACCGTGGTTCTGAATTGTTCTGCTTTTCATCAGCTTGCTTTAAAAAAAAATTACATTTACTTACTGTGTATGTACACATGCACAAGTGTGGAGGTCAGAGAACAACTTGCAGGAGTCTGTTCTCTCCCTTTACCGTGTGGGTCCTGGAGATTGAACATAGGTCATCAGTCTTAAAGTCAAACACCCTGACTCTCTGAGCCATCTCACCTAACCTGCCCTGATTAGCTCTGATTAGCTGTTTTCTCTTCTTCTTCTTCTTCTTCTTCTTCTTCTTCTTCTTCTTCTTCTTC
>CAJQZJ010006354.1:836536-853251 GCA_907164525.1 Lophiomys imhausi | reverse complement strand
TCTTCTTCTTCTTCTTCTTCTTCTTCTTCTTCTTCTTCTTCTTCTTCTTCTTCTTCTTCTTCTTCTTTGTTTGGTTGGATTGCTTGTTTGTTGAGACAGGGTTTCTCTGTTGAGCCCTGGCTATCCTGGAACTCTCTTCTTTTTTTTTAAGAAATGTTAAAATTTTTTTTTGTAATTTTTAAATGATTTTTTTATGTGCATTGGTGTTTTGCCTTCATGTGTAAAATGTCAGATCCCCTGGAACTGAAGTTGTAAGCTGCCATGTGGGTGCTGGGAATTGGACCTGGGTCCTCTAGAAGAGTAGCCAGTACTCTTAACTGCTGAGCCATCTCTCCAACTCCCTATTTATTAAAAAGTAAACTCATGCACTTGGTAATAAATTTATGTAGAAAGGCATAAATTAAAAGTTAAGTCACTTTTTTTTTTTTTTTTTTTTGGTTTTTCGAGACAGGGTTTCTCTGTGTATCCTTGGCTGTCCTGGACTCACTTTGTAGACCAGGCTGGCCTCGAACTCACAAAGATCCGCCTGCCTCTGCCTCCCAAGTGCTGGGATTAAAGGCGTGCGCCACCACCGCCCGGCAAAAGTTAAGTCACTTTTAATCTCTTTTCCCCAACTCTTCGGTCATTTCTGGTGGCATGACTATTAAAAATTTCAAAATAACCCTTTAGGAATTGATATACACATACTAGCACAAATCTCTCTACAAACGCCCTTATGCCCTGTTCACCCCCTCCCTGTAATGACTTGCAATGCTGCCCAAGTTACTCTTGAGTCTTGAACTCATGGACCAAACAGTCTTTCCACCTCAGCCTCATGAATCCTGTGACTCGGGTGGCTGCCAGCACAACCAGCTTGTGTACACACTTCAAAAACAAGTTCTTAAAACATTTCCTGGTGTGCTGGCTGGTTTTATGCCAACTTGACACAAGTTAGAATCACCTGAGAAAAGGGAACATGAATTTCAACAGTACCTTGATAAGAAAAGGCTGTCTGCAAGCCTGTAGGGTATTTTTTTAAATTAGTGATTGATGGGGGAGAGCCATCCTGGGTAGTCCTGGGTTCTATAAGAAAACAGGCTGAGCAAGCCATGAGGAGCAAGCCCATAAGCAGCCGCCCCTCCATGGCCTCTGCATCAGCTCCTGCCTCCAGGTTCTTGCCCTGTTTATTTCCTGTCCTGACTTCCTTCGGTGATGTGGAAACAGCCAAAAGAAAAGGCAAAAAACCTTTCCTCCCCAAGTAGCTTTTGGCTGTGGTGTTTCACCACAGCAATAGTAACCCTAAGACACCTAGTTTAAACCTTGCTTTTTTTTTTTTTTCAGTTAACTGTGTATCTTGGCAGTCTTCAATAAGAATCTATAGTTCTACCTCATTCTTTATTGATTAGTCAATTAGTGACAAGAATCTAGGTTATTTCTAGGGTTTTCTCCTACAAGCAATGCTAAAATGAGCACCCACACAGAATATTAGCAAAAACTTACATAATGTATATAGCGTCTTTTATGTATATAACCATTTTAATTTTACAGTTATCCCATGAAGTAGAAACCATTGTTACTATGGTTTACATATGAGAAAATGGGCATAAACATTAAATAATTAACCAAGATTCACACAGCGTGGGCTTGCATTTGGTCTGGCTCTTAGACTCAAGCACTTCACGAAGACACGGTGGCACCTGTGTTGTGTGGCAATGCTTAGAACTGAAAAGCTAGAAGCCCTTTGCAGCTAAAGAAACTGAGACCAGAGCAGCCACGTGCATGATTACATACAGACTAGACCAGTCATGTGTATGATTACATACAGACCAGTCATGTGCATGATTACATACAGACCAGACCAGTCATGTGCATGATTACATACAGACCAGAGCAGCCACATGCATGAATACATACAGACCAGAGCAGTCACATGCATGATTGCATATCAGGGAGCATCTGAGCAGGAGAGGAAGCCAGGACTGGTCTTAAACCTCAGCCTTGGATAAAGCATGATTTGGAGGGAATTTTTCAGAGAAAGAGCAACAAGTAAGTTTATTTCTCAGGCCTCAGCATTAGATGTTCTTTATTAAAGCATATGCTAGCACAGAATATCTTTCATGTAATTTTTTTGTGTTAGCTACAAGTTTAGAGATAGATTACATCACATTTTATTCATTGTTACTACTCATTTTTTTTTGCAATTACCCAAAGAAAATGCACCCGTTGTGAGCTGAAAATTTAGATTAAATTTTATGCAAAATTTAATCCTACAGAACTATTATTCATTTACCCTCAGATGGCACAGAGCCAGCCCCTCAGTCTCCACAGTTGTACTCTATATCTGGAACTGCCCTCCAGAACACTGGACAGGGCCTCGGAGGCCTGAATCCAAGCCTCTTAGTTTAAATAATGTCTCCTTCAGATCTCTCAACTATCTCCCACACCCCATCTGGAAGAGAGGCCTTGGATTAAAAGGGCAGGAGGTTTTTTAGAACCACCTAGCCCCATATTTGGTGACCATGAGGTCTCCCATTAGGCTTTATGATCTCCTGACTAGTTTGCCACTTCAAAGCACCTTTGAGCCCCTTGAGAACAGGTGCTGCACCTCACATCAGTATCCCCAACACCTAGGCAAGGTCTGACCCACAGTGGATGCTCCACCAAGGTCTGTCAACCACTCTCTCTTCCTATGGGATCTCCCCTTCATGACAATTCTCATTATCTCCCAGGAAACACAATTTCTGTAGTTCTGAGAAGGCTTACAGAAGAGCCATGCCTCTGGTGTTCCCCAGCAAGGGAAAGACATGAAGCAGGTTTGGGGGCTTTTAAGGTTCACCAACTAGGTACCTAGTATGTTAGGCATAATCCCAGGCACTGGGAGTATAGACACAAACAGGACAGACTCATGCGGCTCACAGAAACCACATATAATGCTAAATCCATAGATGCATATTCCCAGTAGGTAGACTGAATGATATAGGGATGGACAGACAGCAGCTAGGGAAGTTTCATTAAGGTTGAGAGATCAGGATGGCATCTCTGAGGCAATGATATTCACGCTGAGACCTAAAGGACAAAAGGGATGCAACGGCTTGCAGAATGGGAGGAAGAGAGGCTGAGGCCAAGGGGACGTGTACACAGCCTCCAAGACAAGAAAATCATGGAGGAGGAAAAGACTCCTCTGGTCTCCTTGGTTGGTTGACAGCCTCCTGGTGCAATTTCAAATACACCTGCAGCTTTCAGCCACCCACCTCAGGCACATGAATACCAAGTACAGCCTGAATGGGGTATTTACGCCTTCCAGACAACCCTTAATTTGGAAGGAAGAGCTGTGTAGACAGATGCAGCGTCCCATTGGTTAACAGCTCTGGGAGACACCCTGTGTAGGTCTCAAGAGCTCTCCACAAACTAGAGGCCCATTGCCAGGAACAGCAATCCTCAGAGTGCTTGTTTGTTGTGTTGTTGACTTCTCTTTCCCAGTCTTCTCCAGCCCTCTCCCCTTCTGGATCCCTGCCCATTTCAGAAAACTGAAATGACAGTTTTCAGCCATGTCATTTCAAAGATGCACAGGTTAAAGGAACTGACAAAAGATCTGAAGTAGAATGAGCACGGAGAGATGGGCTTGGACCTATAGGGTGGCGATAGACCGCTTAGAGTTGCAGGCCACAGTAAGCTTGCGGCACACTCTGCTTCTTGATAGAGAGCCGGCAGATGGGCACAGCAGGTAGCTGTAACAGTAGCCCAGCCAGCAGGGAATGGTGGTTCACGCTGTGAGGTTAACAGAGCTGACGAAAAGGGATGGGCAGCTTGGGACAGATTTTAAAAGTAGGATGGCTGACACTTGCTTGTTGATTGGCTGGGAAAAGAAAAAGAAAGGGGCCAAAGGTTACTTTATTTGAGGAACTGACTGGATGGTGGTAGCCCAAGAATGGAAGGTTTGAGACTGGGCAGGAAAACCAAGCATGCAATTTTTGTCTTCATAAACTCTGAGATGTCTACATGATAGCCAGACAGAAACATCAAGTATGTATTTAGATGTATGAGTCAGGTCGCAATGGAACGGCAAGAACAGGAGGTTGGGGACGATCTGTGTGTACATGTGATGTCTAAACCAGGACTAGGTGAGTTCACCTGCACGGATCAGGTAGCTGGAGCAGAGGTGGGGGCCTGTGAGGGCACTCCCTCATCTGGAATTTAGATGAAAAAGCAGAGGCAACAAATGCCATGCGAACGAAGCCACCAGGATAGAGGAAGCTGGCAGTCTTACCCAGCCCAGGAGAAGGGAGTGTTTTAAGAAAGGTGTTGGTTAGTTTTCAATGCTGTTGTTTTCTCCTTTTTTATCTTCTTAGCTTTAAATCACAAAAGACACCAACTACCTGGCCAAATATCCTAAGTATACCTCAGGAACCAAAATACAGAGATGGCTTGAGGCAGCCACTAAATACAGGCTCTGACTGGATTATTTGGGTTCTTGGCATTTAATTTCTTGAGTTCTTTATAAATTATGGATATTAGCCCAGTGTTGGAAGTGGGGTTGGTAGAGATCTTTTCCCAATCTGTAGGTTGCCATTTTGTTTGAATGACAAGTGTCCTTTGCCTTACAGAAGCTTTTCAGTTTCATGAGGTCCCATTTATTGATTGTTGGTCTTAGGTCCTGAGCTGTTGGTGTTCTGTTCAGGAAGTTGTCACCTGTGCCAATGAGTTCGAAGGTTTTTCCCACTTTTTCTTCTAGTAGATTTAGAGTGACTGGCCTTATGTTAAGGTCTTTGATCCACTTGGACTTAAGTTTTGTACAAGGTGATAAGTATGGGTCTAATTTCATTCTTTTACGAGTGGACATCCAGTTGGACCAGCACCATTTGTTGAAGATGCTGTCCTTCTTCCATTGTGCCGTTTTGGCTTCTTTGTCAAAAATTAGGTGACCATAAGTGTGTGGGTCTATTTCTGGATCTTCAATTCGATTCCATTGATTTACTGGTCTGTTTCTATACCAATACCATGCTGTTTTTACAACTATTGCTCTGTAGTACAGTTTGAAATCTGGGATGGTGATACCTTCAGATGTTTTTTTATTGTACAGCGTTGATTTAGCTATTCTGGGTTTTTTGTTATTCCATATGAAGTTGAGAATTGCTTTTTCTAGGTCTGTAAAGAATTGTGCTGGTATTTTGATAGGAATTGCATTGAATCTGTATATTGCTTTTGGCAGGATGGCCATTTTTATTATGTTGATCCTACCTATCCATGAACATGGGAGATCTTTCCATCTTCTGATATCCTCTTCAATTTCTTTCCTCAAGGACTTGAAGTTCTTGTCATACAGGTCTTTCACTTGCTTGGTTAGAGTTACCCCCAGGTATTTTATATTGTTTGTGGCTATTGTGAAGGGTGTTGTTTCCCTAATTTCTATGGCAGTGAGACATTTGAAGAAATGCTCAACATCCTTAATCATCAGAGAAATGCAACTCAAGGCAACTCTAAGATTCCATCTCACACCTGTCAGAATGGCTAAGATCAAAAACTCAAATGACAGCACATGCTGGTGACGCTGTGGAGAAAGAGGAACACTCCTCCATTGCTGGTGGGAGTGCAAGCTCGTACAACCACAATGGAAATCAGTCTGGTGATATCTTAGAAAATTTGGAATAGCTCTACCTCAAGACCCAGCCATACCACTTCTGGGTATCCACCAAAGGATTCCTCACCAAACCACAAGGACATATCCTCATCTATGTTCATAGCAGCCTTATTTGTAATAGCTAGAAATTAGAAATAACCAGATGTCCCTCAATCGATGAATGGATAAAAAAATTGTGATACATTTACACAATGGAATATTACTCAGCTATCAGAAACAAGGAAATCATGCAATTCACAGCCAAATGGATGGAACTAGAAAAGCTCATCCTGAGTGAGCTAACCCAGACTCAGAAAGATGCACATGGTATCTACTCACTTATAATTGGATTTTAGCCATAAAGTACAGGATAACTATCCTACAACCAACACATCAAAAGGGTCAGGAACATAAACTTTGTTACCTATTAATGAGACAATTTGCCCTAGGGGTGATACCAAGCTCTTAGCCCTCATATGACTGTTGAACTGAGAGGGATTGATATATAGGGACACTCCACATCGGAGGAGTGGGATGGGTGGGAGAGGAAGAAGAGGGTGAGAGGGTGGAACCAGGAGGGGCGGAAGGAGGGCACTGTGATAGAGATGTAACTTGAAGTAATGAACAAACAAACAAACAAACAAAAAACAGTCTGTGGTTTAGGATACCTCTTCCAAAGAAATCCTTGGATCCTGGTCCTCCCTATGCAACTCTCTCTCTCTTCTTCCTCCTTCCCGTCCTTCCTCCCTCTTTCTCTTCCTCCCTTTTTAAAAGTCTATATTCCTTTTCTGTTCACTTCTGGCTCTGGTCATGTATTTATGTTCTTCTCTCCCTGAAGAAGCAGTTAAGGAAAACAGCATATCTTCTTTTCCCACCACCACAGTCTTCTCTTTCCTGGGTCTACAGGTCCCAGCTCTGTAACTTACTTATCTCTAAATTCCCCCCCCTCTTCCCTCATTTTTCTTTCCATAATTGCCCTCTTCTTCCATGGATCCTTTGGGCTTCCCTGAACTGTTGATTCTGTGATGCCCTTAGTGCAATCATAGAGGTCCCTGTGGTAAAAGTTCAGCCTCTTTAGTGAATTGGTATGCAGTTCAGCTTAGCATCTGACAGCACATAAGGAGGAGCTTGGCGTCCCTTTAACTTGCTGAAATGGACAAAGCCAAGTTGAGGCCAAAACAAATTGCCCTGTTGAGGGGGTGTGGTTAGGAAACTGCACAAGCCTCAGATGACTTCGGTTGCCTCGAGAAGCCACAGGACCACTGGGTATCTTGAGAAATCTTGTGGACCCTCAAGACCACCAAAGATCGTGAGATGATGCAATATATAAACCAAAGAGTTTTATGCAGCCTCTCTCTTCCTCTTGTCCTTACAAACTGAGGAGCCACACTGGAGAAGTGCACAGAAAGGTATGGTATACCCGAGCCATTAGGCTGCAATGGTCATAAACTGAAAGGTAGAGTCCAAGAGAGAAAGACTTTTCACTGCAAGTTAGCCTGAGAAAGACCATTTGCTGTAATTCAGCCTAGTAAGGCTGGCAGGAAAAGGAGGGTGGAGTTCAGAAGACACTCAGAGAAGTTTTAGGCCATGAAGCTTACACGGGCTGAAGAGACTATAGAACTGAGTCTTGACTGGTGGAAAAAGCTGATCTCAAGCTCTTGGGGTTGGAACGGACTGAACTTTATGAGTTCATCACAATCTTCTGGTTGAAATAAACTGGTCATATGAACAGGCAAAGTTAGACTCAACAGACACTAAGGTTGAAAGTGTTGTCTGCTGGGACTGCCGTAAAATCAGGATACCCTGCACAGACCTACACTAAGAATATTACTATCCTTCTAAGAAGATTAAATAGAATTAGTTAAGTGTTCTTAGATAGGTATTAGGGTATTCTTAGATAACTATGAGGTTTTAGATATTAGGTATTAGGTTATAGGATATGGGTGCTTTATAGGTGTTTGCTAAGTTCTAATAAATATAAGTGTTTTAAAGAAAAATATTCTGTTACAGATCCCAAATCACTACATGGTTGGCACCCATATAACAGTACATCAGGGATATGCAGACTAGTCCTAAGAAAGTTTGTTGAGACACATGGGGCCTTTCTTCTGATACTGAGAAAAGTACCAGCTGCAAAATCTCACAGTTCCTTGGTAGGATGCTTTCTAGAAATAGTACTTCTTCAATTACTATAGGTTACGTTAGTCAGAAATAGCTAATATTATGTGATTGTATCTGAGGGAAAAAATAATTTCATGACTATGCCTGAGAAGATAGGATCATGTATACTTCGACAAAATGAAATAATCCATATCCTCTAAACCATATTTTTTAGGGCCAGCACTCAGGTGGATTCACTGGTCCCTAGGAACAGGGCCAGGGAAACTACCATGGAGATGGAGGAGGGGCAGAGAGAAAAAGAGAGAGAGCATGCACACACAGGGAGAGAAAAACACAGAGAGAGAGAGAGACAGAGAGAGCTAGAGAGAAATATCTGGATTATATAGGGAAGAGCCTTTTGGGGGGGAAGGGGGGAAGCCCACCCCCTGAGCTAGAAAATTCAGGGCAGAGGGCAGGGGTATGCCACCCACACCATGCTACAGGTAGGGACTGAGGGATGCTGGGAGAACCTGGAGGCCAGGTCCACTTTGATGTGTTAAATGGGTACCTTGGTCGCTTGTCCTGGATTTGAAACGCAATGCTGTCTATTTGCTGAGCTTTATGGCCTGAATGGTACATTCATTATGGAGTCAGTTGTGCCAAGTCTGGAGCCCTGTTACACACACCTACTTATTAAAGAATTGAGTGAGCGAGTTGCTGATTTCCTGCCTACTGTCACTCCATCTAAATTGGCACCATATAGTATCCTCTTAGAACAGATATCTTGCTGGGCGTTGGTGGCGCACGCCTTTAATCCCAGCACTTGGGAGGCAGAGGTAGGCGGATCTCTGTGAGTTCGAGGCCAGCCTGGTCTACAAAGTGAGTCTAGGGCAGCCAGAGCTGTTATACAGAGAAACCCTGTCTCGAAAAACCAAAAAAAAAAAAAAAAAAAAAGAACAGATATCTTGTATCTTCTCCATCAAAAGCCACTGATGGCAATGCCTGATAAACAGTTTAGCTTCAATTTAGAATTCAAAATCATTAGCAATCTGAACCTTAGTCTGTGCACACTCAAATCTACTGGCTGTTTTGCTTGTCCTGTATACTTACTGACTCTAGCCAGAACACTAGAGTGTTCTAAGGAGGTGTCTTTGGTCCCTCTTACTCCTAGCAAAGACCAAGCCTGCCCCTAGCCTCGGCACAAAGCCCTTCCTCTCTATAAAATAGTCTCAGATTTCCCCTCTGCCTGAGTCGTGATTGATCTATCCCCTTGTCTATACTTGTAAAATTTTCATATCTCATGATTCTCATTGCTGTTTGCTTTATACCAGGTGAATGTGTCTATACATTTGGGGGAGGGGGCAGAGATGGTAAGATAGCAAGCCTTCTACAGCACATAGGTAGTTTATATTCAGTAGATGCAGTAACCAAGAATCATTTATTAAAAGAGGGGGCTGGGGAAATGCTCAGCACAAAAAAAAAAAAAAGCATGAAGCAGAGCCTGATAACCTAAATTTAATTCCAAGAATTCCCATAGCAGAAAAGAGAACCAAACTTACAAGGTACCCTCTCATCTTCACACACACACACACACACACACACACACACACACACACACACCAAATAAATAAATAAATAAATAAAATATATATAGAGAGAGGGATCCAAGATGGCGCCGACCATGGAGCATTGTATCTGAGTAGTAGGTGAATGAGATTAGTCACTGTGGAGTGAATGTGAGGTCCCCTAGCTAACTATGAATCATAGACGGTGTCTGAATTTCTGCTGTGAACACTTAGACTGGTCACCACTCGAAACAGCTCACACAGATCCCGGGAACACCACCCTGAGATCAGCCAGCTCAGTTACCAGTCTGGAGAGGAGCACCAGCCAGAGAAGATCTAGCCCATGAGCAGATCCAGCCCTTGGCTCTAGCCACAGATCAACAGCCATGGCTGTCTGCCTGATACCAGCCTGTATGTGGACCTGTACACGAAACAGGGAAAAACAGCCAGACCACAAAAGCAAAGCTAAGTAAGATTTTCTTTCCGGAGTTCCCAACATGGCGGCACAGTGTGCACTGTAGCTGAGAGGCAGAGACCTAACCCAATCACAGCAAAGCAATTAGGAGCCAAGGAGTACAAACTTGTACAACCATTTTGGAAATAAATCTGGAGATATCTTAGAAAATTGGGAATAGTTCTACCTCAAGACCCAGCCATAACTCTCTTGGGGATATATCCAAAAGATTCGAAATGAAACCACAAGAACATTGCCTCAACAATGTTCATAGCAGCTTTTTCTGTAATAGCCAGAAAATGGAAACAACCCAGATGTCCTTCAACTGAAGAATGGCTACCAAAAAAAACCCAAAAAACAAAAAACCCTGTGGTATTTATACAATGGAATACTACACAGCTATCAGAAATGAGGAAATCATGCAATTTGAAACCAAATGAATGGATCTAGAAAAGCTCATCCTAAGTGAGCTGACTCAGTCCCAGAAAGATAAACATGGTATGTACGCTCTTAAAAATGGATATTAACCATATATCACAAGATAACCATCCTATAACCCACAGACCAAAACAGATAGGAACCTAGCATATCTATCCTAGGAAAAATTTCACCCAGCAGTGAGTCATGGAATCTGCTGCAGATTAGTGGAACACCTTACCCTAAATGGCCTTAATTTCAGATTGGAATGTTAGACTGCAGGTTGCCACATAGCTCACACAAACTTGATAGGAGCTTAAAAGGTTTTTCTTTTCTTTTCTTTTTTTCTTTTTCTTTCTTTTTTTTTGTAGATATAAAGGATATTTTTGTGGTTTGGCATTAAAAAGCAGGTGAGAGGTTTAAAATACTGTAAATAAATTAAAGGTTACTACAGTTCAACCTGGTTTTCTAAACCTCCAGGAGTTGAAAAAATTTGGAACTAAGGTAAAATAAATGAGAAGCATAGTGTTAGCCCATGCCTTTAACTCCAGCAGAGACAAGAGGATCACTATAGAGTTAGTCATCTTATAAATTCTAGAGTTACAAGGAACAGGGTGGTGATGGTGCACACCCTTAATCTCATCATTTGAGAGGGATACACCCCTAATCCCAACACACTAGAGACAGAAACCTGTAGATCTCAGAGTTCAAGGCCAGCCTGACACAAAGCAAGCTCTAAATCGAGAAAAACTTCCATCCAGGGGTGGTAGTGCACATCTTTAATCCCATCAGTTGGGAAGCACGTGCCTTTGATCCCAATACTTAGAATACAGAAACAGGCACATAGGATTTGGAAGGATTTAAGTTTAAAAGCTACTCACAAAAGGCATGCTGAAATTCAAAGTGAATTATCCTTTGAGATCTCAAAATATATACACTTAAAGGATTGTTTAGTTCCAAAATAACAAAATAATTTCTTTTTTAATCTCAATTGAAAGATAATACTTTTTATATTGTCAAAAACCCGAATTTGCTCCAGGAAAAATATTACCTGACTCCCCCCCCCAAAAAAAGTAGTGTCCCAGAGTTAGGGTTAGGGCAGGGCTCTGTTCTTATCTTTCCAGGAGATTTAAAACATCCATTCAAGGAATCCAGGGACAACTGGACAACTGAAATCTCAGAAGAAAACAGGTCAGACACCAAAGAAGACAAGTAACCCAGAAGATCCAGCCTCGCAGACTTCCTCAATAGCTGTTTCCTCAAAAGTCCTACAACCACAACAATTCAAAATTGCTAGGATTGTTCAGCTCCACAGACTGTTCCAGCCAGAACGTCAGTAAAGCCCTGAAGTTCAGCTTCTGTCTACAAACTTCTTAGACATTTAAATAGCTAAGAACAAAAGGACTGAACATCAAATGATTCTATTAATGTGCTTAACCACTTTTCCATTCTTATTTGGGTCCCAAACAGGTTTACTATATCGAAATCAGCAGGAAGTCATTTTAAGAGAGTGGCATCCCATCTCCAGAAGGTGGGGTGGGTGATTCCCCTCCCTTTGGTCATCTGATAGGTTATAGATACTTCTTGTTATTTAGGGGGAGAGATTACAAGCTATTAAATGGTCTTGTTAAATAGGTTTTTGAGAAAAAGTGAGATATAGACATAATATAGGAATGATTAAAAAAGAGGCAGATTATTGAATATACTTTTATACCTTTGTATATTGATACAAAATTAAGATTATATTTGGCTAAATTGGTATTGATCTTTGTATATTGATGCAAAATTAAGATTATATTGGGCCACATTGGTATTGATCTTTGTATATTGATACAAAACTAAGATTATATTTGGCCACATTGGTATTGATCTTTGTATATTGATACAAAATTAAGGTTAACTCTTTTTAAGGTATTGTACCTAGGTAATTCTTAAAAATGAAATGTGAAGTCTTGGCCTTTTGTTAGCAACTGCCATAAACTGTTTAGGATAATTAAGAAATGCAAGTTAGCCGGGCTGGTGGTGGCGCACGCCTTTAATCCCAGCACTTGGGAGGCAGAGGCAGGCGGATCTTTGTGAGTTCGAGGCCAGCCTGGTCTACAAAGCGAGTCCAGGACAGCCAGAGATATTCAGAGAAACCCTGTCTCGAAAAACAAAAAAAAAAAAAAGAAATGCAAGCTAATAGTCACTCAAGCATGTCATTTTGTTAAGTACTAGGGCAGTCTAGTACAGTTATTTTCTAAGTTAATCAGAAATCAAGTTGCTAAGAGACAAGCAATGTCTGCTTACCCAAATATAAGGAGATAGATAGGTAGTCTTCAAAAATCTTAAGAGATCTACAGAATATGGCATTCAAAGATGTTTTCTTAACTTAAGATTATTTTGATATCGAGACATGTCAGCTCCAGACAGCACCCCCCTATTCCACTCCAAGTAGAAGATGAGCATGGAAGAATCTCCAATTGGAGATTGTTGAATTAGTGGCAAGCCTATCTCTTGGTAGGAAAAGCCCCTTGCTTCAACTGTAGACAGAATGCTGTCCAAACAGGACAAAACTTGGAAGCAGGTAAGTCAACAGCCTAGCTCTGCCAAGAGAGGGTAGGCAAGTCCTTCATAATTCATGCTTTACAATCAATGTCTGTCAGAGAAACGGGACCAAACAGCTGAAGACTGATGCTGTAATGTATGGAGAGAAATTGGGAACTGTCCAGGCAGCCACTGCTATGTCATTTCTTAGTTTTGGAAGCTGCTGGCCCTGCACTTCCTGTATAATCCCTCTCAGGTCTCTGATGTGGTTGAAGAAAGCTAGAGTCTCATAATTAAATTTTGAGTTGTTTAGGAATCAAGAGGGTGTTCTGGACCTAAGAAGATGTTTTTAAAATTGTGATGCAAGTTAGGATGGAAGCTGAGTTGGATATAGAACTTTAAACTCATGGAGATGGTTAGATAGTAGAATGTTAAAGTCAGGTGCCAAATACATATGGACTGGACACTGGGAATGCATGCTAAGCTTTATAATTCTCATAATTTTGTCCTAATTATTTTTGTTGTTTTGTATTGTATTTGTTGTTATAAGAGAAAGAGCCATTTGTTGGACTGAAAGGGGGAGCTGTTGTGGGGCAGAAGATATACCTTAAACTTAAAAAAAAAAAAAGGAAGTGGATGGGGGTTTAAGGGGGAAGAGAGTGGGAGGGTGGGACCAGAAGGGGGAGTAGGGAAGGGATTGTGATTGAGATGTAACTTGAAGAAATAAAATAAATAAATAAATAAATAAAACTTTTTTTGCCAGGCATGGTGGCACACGCCTTTAATCCTAGTACTTGGGAGGCAGAGGCAGGCGGATCTCTGTGAGTTCAAGGCCAGCCCGGTCCACAAAGCAAGTCCAGGACATTCAGGGCTGTTACACAGAGAAGCCCTGTCTCGAAAAACCAAAAAAAAATAAATTAATTAAATAAATGGAAATAAAAAATATATACACTCAAACTAAATAAACTATATATATGTATATTTATTTATATATACATATATTCTCATATATATGAGAAAAGATGCTGTGAGTTTCAGACTGACTTCCAGTTATGACTGCCTTTAACATTGGGCAGATTCTTAATGTCCTATATTTAAAATAAAATCAATCATATTAGGGATGCTTAGAAATAAATAATTTATCATTTCAAAAATTCTTTGAAACCTTAGAGGTTGGTATTTCTATTTTTGTAGTGTCCTTCTTACTAGAGTTTGCTTTATTTTTTTAAAGAGAACCAAGCAAACAAAAGTCATTGTTGGTCTGATCACACAAAAGCCTTTCATCAGAATCTGAAATAATTACACCCTGTATTCAGACAAGGCCATCTTTTATCCTTTCTAGTAAATGGTGTTGCAGGTCCTGAGGAAACCTGCTTTTCCTTGCAGGGACCTTAATGTGATCACAGTATTTGTGATGAATTATGAAAAGGAGAAAAGAAATCTACTGTGCACAGAGCAGGGATCTCCCTATAGGGAGAAACCCATGCAGGCTGTGCTTAAAGCAATACCACAATGTAAGCAGACTCACAAGGCTCTTAGTTATTTGTCTTGGTCAAACACACTTACTTGAGTGAAAAATTCAAGATACATAAAAAATCAAGTGCAAAAGGACACACACCATTGCTGGTAACAACTCAGTTTTTATACACCCTAACTCAGTCCTCCCACGAGGCACTCGGGTAGATATTACTAATTCTGTCTCAGGGCCAAGGAAATTGCAATTCCTTTCATCTTGTCCAAGTGATGGACCCAGGTCTCAAACAGCTCTTTTGATTCAAATTCAGGACTCCTCCCACTTAGCTGGCTACCACCAGCCTGCCACCCTGAATGGCATATGAAGCTACCTAGAAGGATAAGAAGAGGACATGGGATTTCGGAGGATTTGTATGCAGTTTCAAGTCTCTCCTCCAAGCTATTCCCCAGCCCCCTTTCCCTGGGCACAAGGTCTCTCTAGGCCTAAGTGAGCTCTATCTATCAGCTAGGTTCCTTCCCTCTAACAAAGCTTCCACCCAGGGGCTGCTGCATGACAATATATTGGAAGGTACTCATCAGGGAGTAGAGTTAATGGAGTCAGAACTACAAGCAGTACATGAAGGATAGAAACTAAGGAATCTTGAGTTTGTACTCACAGCAGCTTGCTCTGAAGCTCTCTGAAGAGCGTATTTCATACCCAGAGACTGGGGCTACTATAGTCAGAGGCAGGAGGCTCCTGTAAACGTCCTGTGGTCCACATACCAGTTTGCCTCTATAACTTCTCTGTTCAGTCCCCTCCTCTCCAATGCTAGAAACCTTCATGTATCTTGGCACATTTTTTTTTGTTTGTTTGGTTTGGTTTGGTTTTTTGAGACAGTATTTCTCTGTGTATCTCTGCCTGTCCTGGACTCACTTTGTAGACCAGGCTAGCCTTGAACTCACAGAGATCTTCCTGCCTCTGCCTCCTGAGTTCTGAGAGTAAAGGCATGTGCCACCATGCCTGGCTCTTGCCACATTCTTAATCTTGGGCCTTGAGTTATGGTTCTATATGTTCATCTTGAAAGGAATGAAAATTTTAAAGACCCTTTAGCAGGCCAGGCCAGCCAGGTTCCAGGAACTTAGCTGACTATTAAAGGATGGAATCAGGAATAAAGATCAGTCGGGTCATGAGCCCCAGGTTTCAGGAACTAGTTAATCATAAAACAGACAACCATCTTGGGCCCCGGGTTCCAGGAACTGGCTGACCACAAAGTAGATGGTGAAATAAGATTAGATTCTTCCTGAGAACAATGAGTACAGGGTGTGTTTCCTGCTGACTACCTAAATAATGGGTTGGTACTTTCCACTTGTGAATTCTTCCCCCACCCCCTTGAGTTGCGATGCTTCTCTATAAGACCCTTGCCCTCAGGTAGCTGGGGGTCATGAATTCCTCTACCCCTGCTTGGGATACAAGTTGCGTCCTCAGTGCACTGACCCCCCAAATAAACCTCTTGTGATTGCATCAAAACGTCTCTTGCAAGATTTTGGGTGGCCGTGAGAGGGACTTCCCTCTCCCAGGTCTTTCACATCTTACATGTTTCTACATCTTCTTTTGAGTCACAAGGTTATTTAGGGCAGGAGAAATGTTTATTGTTATATAGAAATACCAGGAAGATGTATATATTGAACACTTATTGGATACTGAGCACCTTTCATCTGATAGCATAATGGTCTTTAAAACAGTAGCTATGGTGATATTCGTCCAAGTTTTATAACTGAGGAAGCCAAAAAGCAGAGGAATTGTTTCCTCAAGATGTCACATTTGTATTCAAGCCAGGACAAAGGGTGGAGGTCTGTCATTAGCATTCTTGATAAACCCTCATTGATCTGGCAAGAACCATATAACATTTTCTAAATGACAAAAAGACCTGGAATACATCTAGTGAAAGGTCATAAACTCGAGTTGGATTTAAGTAAATATAGTCTGATTCAGAAGGTGCACAGTAATGATAGCTACAGTTTTTATTTTATGTATCCTACTGAAAGTGTGGGAAATTTTTGCTGTTAAGGTTGAAGTCTGGCATTATCAGAAAGCCCCTGAGCACAGTGCTAATGACAGACTCCCTTTTCTCAGTGGGTTTCCCTTCTTCCGCCTGATCTGGGGAACCCTGAACCCCACACCCTCTATCCAAGGATTGTTGTGTAGCCCTCAGGGAAGGTACAGTCTCAATCCTTTTCTAATAAGAAACCCACCCAGCAAACACCTGCAGTATTCAATACATGGGATTTCTGATGGTACCTCTTCATGCTAATGAAATCTCTCTAACCATACCTGTAGTTCTTATCCCACTCCCCCGCCTATGGGATAATTTGGTACTACATTTCCTTTCTTATGATAGGAAGTGAATCAAACAAATTCACCTCCAAGCACCCTCCTGTAGGGAGTTAGATAAATTAAATTAGATTTAGAAAATATATAGGGGTTTCTGATACTGTCTCTTAATTCGGGGCATGAAGAGCATTATCAGCATGTGGACTAAAAACATGAAACAAACAGGAGACTTAATAGACTGAAAAACAAGGTTGAAGTCAGGAAAAACAGGAA
>CAJQZJ010006354.1:825219-836136 GCA_907164525.1 Lophiomys imhausi | reverse complement strand
GAAAAATAATTATCAATAGGTTTAGTGGATAGGTTAAAGGGGTTGTAGGAATTTATAGAATTAATAGTTAAGAAATTGTTGGTGTTTGTTATAAGTGAATTTAGTAATAAATAAATAAGTGATAAATAATAATTTAAAAGTTCCGTTACACCCTCCCCACTGCCCAAAGGTTTATAATGTCCCTGATTCACGAAATAAACTCTCTTTCTCCATTCTTCCCCCCATGACTGTCTGAGACTCAGCTGTTTATTTTGGGCTTGGGAAGGAAGTGCTCTTCCTTCCATGAAGAACTTGCTACTGGTTTCCTAGCCAGACTTGCATCTTGATCATCATTGCCTGTCACCCCAGTGGCCACTTCCAAAGCTCACCAAGAGGTGCTGAGCTTCTGCTGCCTCTCCCATACCACCCACTGAAGTTCATCTGTGAAGGCTGGTTGCTGGCTGTTCATGAAATAACCACAGGATTCACCTAGCCACCAGGCCCAGCTTCAAGAGCTCCAGGCTCCTTGAAACTGCCTGATCTGGCACCACCAGCTCAGCTAAAAGATCAATAACCCTTTTGCTGCATGAGAGGGTTAGGGATACCCTAATTCTCCTCCTGCTTGCTTAACTAAGAGAGCTATGACACTTGGAAGTGAAAATAAAACTTCCATTGACTCTCCAGCATGAGGGTATGGATCCTGGTCTGTGTTCCACCCTTTTCTTCCCTGACTGACCTAGCCCAGGCCTTCTGGTGGTAGAGCATGCATTTGCAACTTGATATGGGATAAGGCTAGAATTCCCTGTCAGAGGAATGATTATTAAAATGATTGGAAGTAAACACTGCATTTTAAAATGAATTACGAAGGTCCAATACCTTATACAAGAGATGAAGCATAATTATGCTATAACAAGAATAACCTACATTTCTATCAATATACAATAATTTATACCAATGAAAACTTTAAACCTGTATCAATATACCATAATCTATATCAATGTAAACAAATATAACCTTATTTGATAATAGCAATAGCTCTGAGTTGAAGAGTAGATTCAATAATCTACCTTCTTAGTTGTCATTCCTATAACCAATGCCTCTAAAACAATAACAAACATCTATCACCCAAAGAATGACCAAAAACCATCCACCCCATCTTGGGAATGAGGTTTGGTTTCTCTGAAAGTTTACTTCCTGTTGGTTTTTGGGTGAAGCACATCAGTTTGGGGCCCAAATAAAAATGAAAAAAAAAAAAAGATTAAGCAATTTAATAGTAATATTTGTTGTTTAGTCTCTAAAATGTTGAAAATGTAGGCCTAAATGAATTCCTGTCTGGAGCAGCTAGAAACTGTCCTGGAAGAGAGTTTTGATGGAACAGGAACTGAAGCAGTCTAAGGCTGGGTCCCATAGGATGTTGGGATTTGTCTCAGCATCTTTCTCAGCATCATCCAGGATGAATCTAGTCAGGTCCGATCCAACCTCTTGTGTTTGGTTCTTTTGTTCTGTAAACATATAAGCTCTCACAGGTAACATACAGTTCTGCAATCATACAAATGCATATGGAACATACAGGATGTACAGACCAATCGAGGATGTATTTCTGCTCTTTGAGCAGAAGAAAGACATTTGTAAATCTCCATTCATGCCATGACATTCCTGAAGAATTCCTTCCATTCCGGATTTTGTTGATCTTCATGATTAATTTATAAGTTAGATACCATTATTACCCCCTTGTATTGGTCACAAAAATGTGTCTCAGAATGGTGAAAATTTTGCTTGAGATGACATAGAGTAGAGAGGACATCAACCCAGCTGCCATTGACTCCAAGTCCCTAACTACTGAACAAAAATCTTCTGTAGATGTACACCTGGTTAGGTATTTATTGTTCTGCTATAATTCATTTTAACTTTTATACAGAGATATTTCTATTTAAATAGAAAGCTGGGTGTGGTGGTGCATGCCTTTAGTCACAGCACTCTGGAAGCAGAGGCAGACGGATTTCTGTAAATTCAAGGCTAGTCAGGTCTACACAGTGAGTTCCAGAACAGCCAGAGCTATGTAGAGAGACTCTGCCTCAAAAAACCAAGCCAAACAAACAAACAAACAAACAAAACAAGTAGAGTCAGGCATAGCGGAAAACACCTTTAATCCCAGTATTCAGGAGGCAGAGGCAGGAGGATTTCTGAGTTCCTAGCTATCCAAGGTTATATAGTGAGATCCTGTCTCCAAAAAAAAAAAAGGTATTTATTACCATTTACAGAGGCACAAAAATTAAAATAGATCTTTTATGTTATAAGTTTTGTGAGGGTCATAAATAATATTCAATATTTGACTAAGGAAGTGTAGCATGAATAATTTTGCAAAATGACAGACTTGGGGTTGGGGATGTTCTTGGGTAGCACACACAAAGCCCCGGATTTGATCAAGCATCATATAAACCAGGTATAGTGCTGCATACCTGCAACCCCAGTTGAAGCTGGAGAATCAGAAGTTCAAGGTCATCCTTGGCTACATTAACAAATTACAGGCCAGACTGGGACACATGGATTCTTTCATAAAATAAAATAATAACAAACTAGGCATCTGCCTTTAACAACTCAAAATCTTTATTAGCTCATCACAGGTGATGAACTTACAGTAGTTTTAACTCATAGAAAGACAAAATATACAACTCCATTGAAATATGTAAACAATCCCTATAGTCTATAGTCTGAAAACGAAGCAAATTCTAAAAAAAAATTTCCATAGGATAATAGATCCATAGCCATCTATGAAGGAGATCAGTGGTACTCGCCTATTATAAATAGCTTATCTTAGCCGGGCGGTGGTGGCGCACGCCTTTAATCCCAGCACTTGGGAGGCAGAGGCAGGCGGATCTTTGTGAGTTCGAGGCCAGCCTGGTCTACAAAGCGAGTCCAGGACAGCCAGAGATATTCAGAGAAACCCTGTCTCGAAAAACCAAAAAAAATAAAATAAATAAAATAAAAAAATAAATAAAAATTAAAAAAAAATAGCTTATCTTTTGACTTATTAATAAAGCAATACATGATTATTATTGAACACTTGGGAAATTTAGAATACAAAATCAATCAATCAAAGCCATTGACCACAATCCTATTCTTAAGTCCCTCATCTTTTGTTTGTTTTTTTGAGACAGGGTTTCTCTGTGTGTAACAGAGCCCTGGCTGTCCTAGACTTACTTTGTAGACTAGATTGGCCTCAAACTCACAGAGATCCACCTGCCTCTGCCTCTCGAAAGCTGGGATTAAAGGCGTGCACCCCCACGCCTGGCTTAGTCCCTCATCTTTTGAAGTTGACATGTGACAAGCAGTAAATCTTTTACACCCTAAGTGAGTATATGGAGGAAGTTTGTCTAGTAGTGAAGGTCTGTCCTAACAGACTATCCCTACAGAGTTTTTCAGAAGGGGCAGAGAACAGACACAGGAATGAGAAGAATTTGAGATAACAATGTATCCAGAAGTAACAAGGTAAGGGTCATAAAACCTTGAAATTTAGAGCTGAAAAATACACAAACAAAAATATAAATACTTGTGAGAAATAAATGGAAAAAAATGAATGAACGATGAAAACACATGTAAATTTATGTTTTAGGCAACTTCTAGAAGTGTTGACACTATAATTACTTACAGAAATCATGAGCATTTTAAAGACAAGTATTTCAATCCATACTTGTGATTTGAGTGTTAAAGTCTGTTCAACTGTCATGTGTTAGAGATGAGACTTCTAACAGGGTCTTAGATTATAAGGGTACCCTTGATTAAGGGCATCATTATGGAAGTAGGTTACTCTGAGAATCCTGAGCAGAGGATGAATTCTGCATGCCTCTCCGTCCTTCCTATGTACTTCCTCACTTGAGGTGCCCTCCGTCTTGTAATGATGCAGCAAGGGGGTCGCTGCCAGATATGGGTGCTGTGCTTTTCATAATCACTCTTTTTCTTGAACACAGCATCAGATACTAACTTGGCAGCCTCCATAACTATAAGAAACAAACCCCCCGTGTAAGGCTCTAGGGACAAATATACTACCGTTATTTTGCTCAAAGGACACATTATCAAACTGCCTTCTAAATATACCCACTCATACACACATCTTAGCACTGCTCTTGGCATTGGTCAGAGAGTTTTTTTTTTTTTTTTTTTTTGCACTGGGTAGTGGTTTTATGCAGAGACCCAAAGAGATGAGTCTAATCAAAGTGTTGAGAGTAAGTAACTATGAGTGTTCATCCTAATGGGGTATCTGTATCAATCCACTTCCCCAAGGATGGGAAGGGTGCTGTAAAATGCTGTCTCTTGCATATAACATGGTCATTTCACTTGTGAACTCACTGCAGTTATAGTTAGCTGCATAAGACCTACACAAGATCAGACCAGTCAATATTACAGCATACATGAGGCCCTACCTCTAGCTGAAGAGCTAGCTGCTAGCTAGTTAATAGCTGGTGGGGGAGAAGGAGCCATTTTTTTTCCCTGGCAAGTGGCTGCTGGTAGGTTCCTTATGCCCTGGTGGTTGGCTCCACACTCATGTGCATGTGGACAGCACTAACTGGACCCAGTGGGTTTAAAAACAAAAGCAAAAAGCAAAAGAAGAGGGACACCAAGGTTGGAGGAAGACATGTTGGGAGAGGTCAGGATGGGAGAGTGGAAAGAGGGAGGTGGGGGTACATGACCAAGATACATTGTAAATGTATGAAATTGTCAAAGAATAAATAAGGACTGGGGCTGTCACTCAGTGGTACATTGTTTGCTTTGCATACAAGACCTAGGTTGCATCCCTAGTACTTCCAAAAACTAAGACATTCTATATGCTAAGTGTCATTATACCTATTGAGTTGGCAAGAAGGTTAAGGTCTTGCTGCCAGGGCTGACGAACCTGAATTCAATCCCAGAACCGACATGGCAGAAGGAGAAAAATCAAGTCCCGTAAGTTGTCTTCTGACCTTCACACTTGTGTGTGCTGGGAATCAAACCCCCCAGGCCTTCTAGAAGGTCAGGGCTCTTAACTGGACCCGTTTCTCCAACCCCAAACAAGACATTTTTATAAACAGGAAAGAATTCACCACTGCCTGCTGCAATAGCAGACCCCAGCCATTCTTCTACTTAATTTTTTTCTTTTTTCTTTTTTAAAGATTTCTTTATTTTTACATATATAGGTATTCTGTCTGCATGTACACCTGCATTCCAGAAGAGGGCATCCAATCACATTATAGATGGTTGTGAGCCACCACGTGGTTGCTGGGAATTGAACTCAGGACCTTTGGAAGAGCAGTCAGTGCTCTTAACCGCTGAGCCATCTCTCCAGCCCCTCTACATAGCTCTTTAACACGAGCATACGTTCCTCCGCACACTCCCCTGCCTTCTGCAAGGTCTCCTCTCCTCTACCCAGCCATGAAGGTCAGGGCTGGAGTTCTCCTTGTAGTTCTCTCTCTACTGAATTGGCCTGAGGTTATGTCCACTCCCTTCTCTGTTTATCGAAGGAGGGAAAGACACTGGCAAGCCTGGTGTTAAGGGCAGACATAGGTGATGGGTGTTTAGCCAGCCACAGGGCAGATGGAAACAGTTGGCCACGGCAGTGCACCTGGCCCTGCTCCAAGCACAATTCCTCCGGGAGATGATGGCATGTGTTGAAGTTAACCACAGGAACATCTGTAATGTGACCTGTGGTGTTTATTACGTTACTTAATGGGTGGTGCATAAGAGATCATAAACGGTTTTATAGGGAGACCTAACGCAAGCCTTACTCCTTTGCAGTGTAACTGTGTTCCACAACCCTTTGTCATCATCAACCCTTAGTTCGCGTCCACATGGAGAGCCTGGAGCACAGGTGGCTGAGCCAGGTGCTCCCTTAGCATGAGCCAGAGCAGACAGTACTGCTGCTGAAACACCGCCTAGTTGGCACGATTTTAAAACTGGAACTTAGTGCCCTTCGAATTATATGTGTTTTATAATCATCATTTTATTTTTTGCCAGGCAACATAATCAACCATGAAACGACTTTGAAAACTTTTTATTAAGAGAGAAGAAAAGTGCCAGGCGTGATGGCATATGCCTTCTTTTTTATTTCTTCAAGTTACATCTCAATCACAATCCCCTCCCTACTTCCCCCTCCAGTCCCACCCTTCCACCCTCTTCCCCCTGAACCCTCCATCCTCTACCTTTTTTTTTTTTTTTTTTAGTTTAAGGTATATCTTTTTCCCCCCAACAGCTCCCCCTTTCAGTCCAACAAATGGTTCTTTCTCTTATAACAATAAATACAATACAAAACAACAGAAATAAATAGGCCACAATTATGAGAGTTAAATGGCTTAGCATACATTCCCAATGTCCAGTCCATATGTATTTGGCCCCTGACTTTAACATTCTACTATCTAACCATCTCCATGAGTTTAAAGTTCTATATCTAACTCAGCTTTCATACTAACTTGCATCACAATTTTTAAAAATCTTCTTAGATCCAGAACACCCTCTTGATTCCTAAACAACTCAAAATTTAACTATGAGACTCTATCTATTCTTCAACCACCTCAGAGACCTGAGAGGGATAAATATGGCATACGCCTTTAATCCCAGCACTTGGGAGGCAGAGGAAGGTGGATCTCTGTGAGTTCAAGGACAGCCTGGTCTACAGTGAGTCCAGGACAGTCAAGGATACACAGAGAAATCCTGTCTCGAAAAACCAAAAGAAGAAGAAGAAGAGTGCCAGGCATAATGGCACACGCCTTTAATCCAAGCACTCAGGGGGCAGATCTCTGTGAGTTCGAGGCCAGCATGATCTAGAAAGTGAGTCCAGGACAGCCAGGACTGTTACACAGAGAAACTCTGTCTTGAAAAGCCAAAGGGCGTACAGCAGCCCTGGAAAACTTCTCAACCAACACAAGAGAAGTCTTAGCTCAAAAGTCTCTCTTTGGCCAGAAGGAAAGACTGCTGTCACTCCCTCCCTACAACCCCAGCCAGATTTACCTTTTGAAATTCTGCAATGTGATCTGTTTATGGAAATTCACTGGGGGAGGGGATGTAGGGAACGCAGCCGTGTTTACTTCTCCTAGAAAGACTTTGAATTTACAGTTTCAAAGGTGTGCCCATGACGTGTAAGCCTGGGATAAACAACTACTCACACTCCTCCAGTTTCCTCACCCTTGTCCATGTGTGTCCATACTTTCCCATGATCCTTACCTTACAGTATATGACCTTTTGTGAGGTGCATTTTTGTTTCTTCTTCTTCTTCTTCTTCTTCTTCTTCTTCTTCTTCTTCTTCTTCTAGACAAGGTTTCTCTGTGTAGCCCTGGCTGTCCTGTAACTTGGATATACTGGAACTTCCATCTTAGATATCTACCTGCCTCTGCCACTGTTGGGATTAAAGATGTGAGCCACCACACCCAGCTTGTGTCCTGCATTTTAGATGGTGTGTTTCTATTCAGGATTCCTTTTTCTGGGTCAAGTATGCATTTTAAGTTGAAGGGATCATTTTTTTTTAAACCGAGTCATACAAGTTACTTCTAATGGAACATCTTCTTTTCCTACTCTCTGGATTGAGAGTCCAATCACAATCCACGAGGTGCCTATCTACCTAGACATTTGACTCCATATTTTGTTCTATCCTTCATTCTGTTTTGTTTTTCTGGTTTTTTTTTTCAAGACAGGGTTTCTCTGTGTAATAGTCCTGGCTTTCCTACACTTGTTTTGTAGATCAGGCTGGCCTTAAACTCACAGAGATCCTCCTGCCTCTGCCTCCTGAGTGCTGGGATTAAAGGCATGCACCACCATGCCTGGCTCTTCATTCTGCTTTTTCATTTTGTTTTGTTTTTGTTTTTTAGGCAAAATTTCCATAAATGAAATACCCAAGTGAGTGTTCAAGAGAAAAGCATTACTTAAGGGATTTCTTTTTAGATTTATTTATTTATTTTATATGCATATTCTTACAGGATTTCCAATGGAGGAAATTGAGACTATGTGCCTGGATGCAAATGAACAGCCACTTCTACTCCACAGAAGTCAGAAGGCGGTGGTGGTGTCTTTCCCAGCAATGCAGAGAGCACAAAAGGACTTGAGAAGCAGGTGAGGAGAAGCTGGTAAAACAGGAAAGCTCTTGGAGGCCACCAGCAGACCATTCATAACCTTTTCTTTCCAATGCTTTCCAAGAAATAAGATGAAAAAAGATGCCATCGGCCCCCAATGACTGTGTGATAATGAAAAGGAGGAAAAGGCAAAGGCTCACATCTTATGTCATTTTCAAGACAATGATTTGCTATGAAAATCCTTCCTTAGGGGCTGGAGAGATGGCTCAGCGGTTAAGAGCACTGGCTGTTCTTCCAAAGGACCCAGGTTCAAATCCCAGCACCCACATGGTAGTTCACAGCCATCTGTAATTGCCGGGCATGGTGGCGCACACCTTTAATCTCAGCACTCGGGAGGCCTGGTCTACAAAGTGAGTCAAGGACAGCCAAGGATACACAGAGAGACCCTGTCTCAAAAAACCAAAAAAAAAAAAAAAAAAAGATTATGTGTGAAAATCCTTCCTTAAGGTGGAGAGTTAAACTACATCACTTACAAAAATAATATGCTTTTAGCCAGCCTCAAATTTCTAACACTAACTAGAAAATGGAAAATGTTAATGCAATTTTAAAATCTGCCAGCTACAGCTGAACAAGTTATTGCAAACTCTGTAGTTTAGAAAATCTTGATTTTTCACATCCTTAGCGAGACCAGAATCTGGGAGCAGCATAGATGACGGGTGGTTCGGCTCAGGGGCTTTTGTCTAAAGACTTGACAGGTGCTGAAGGGCTTCTTTGGCCCTTGCTGGAGGCCTCCTTAGCTAGCTAGTCTCCCCTATGCTCTCTTCCAGGGCTGGTGAACTTCCTCAAAGGAATACAGGTGGCTTCCCTCAGAGTTTGACCCGGAAGCCTGAGAGCTAGAAGAACAGCTAGTCTAGCTAGGATGCCTTTTATGTCCTGGGCACAGCACTTCATTTCTTCATTTCTTCTGCTCATTAGAGGAGAACCACCACATCCAGTCAACACCCAAGAGGACAGAGTTAGCAACTCATTTTGGAGGTAGGATGTCGAACAGTTTGTATCTCAAAGCACCAAAATGAACACTGAAAACTGAAGCGGGGCTAAGGGCCCCAGAAAGGGAAAGGAAGGTATCAGCTTCTAGAACAGAGCAGAGGAGAGTGTGAACTGAGAATCTGATCCTAAACTCAGCAACATCCTAGGAATTGTGTAAGAGGTGACAAAATCCTTTCAAAGGTTCTTAGCAATACCTCAAAATCTGGAGTACATTAGTCAGCTTTTCCATCACTGTGAAAAAAAATTATTTCAGGAAATCAACTTAAAGAAGAAAACAGACTGAGTGTGATGACCCAGGCCTCTAAGGCTAATGGGGCAGGCAGGTAAGATGTTGTACTGGAGACCGGTCAGTCCTTGGCTACATGATGAGTTCTAGACCAGCCAGGGAAACGTAGCAAGACTTCATCTCTATAACAACAACAACAAATTATAATTAAAAATGAAAGGAAGAAAGGTATATTTTGGATTGTGTTTTCAAAGTTTCATCATTCAGTTCCCTATGTCCAGTGCAGTAGTAAAAAACCATGGCTGGAAGGGCATGGTGGCAACCAGGATGTTGATGGAAGGTCTAATATTGTTTCTGATACATTGAATTCAATGCTGAGATCTGGGTACCGCCCCTTCTGAGGTAGTCTCTTGATTGGTTAATAAAAGTCACTTATGGCCAATTAGCTGGGAAGAAAGAGTATAGGAAGGCGGAACTTCCTCAGATCAGCAGGAATTCCACACACACAGACTCTCTCTCTTTTCCGCCGGGAGACACAGAAGGAGACAGACATCTGGAGAAGTCTGGAAGGTAATCACAGGCACATGTTGGATTGGGGTTAACTTAGAGTAGCTAATTGAGAGTCTGCCCAGCTAAGGGCTAAGCGTTAAAATATTAAAAGGTCTTGGTGTGTTTAATTATTGGGGAAAAGACTGTGGCAGTTTATAGGCCCTCAGTCCAAGCAGTCCCGGGCTATCGGATTCCCAGACTCTCCTTGAGTCCAGGCGAATCTCCTGCCAAGCCACTGGTAATTCTACCGGCCTAATATAACAACTTATATTAATTAACAGAGTTTAGGTTATAGGTGGTGTAGGCCACCTTTGGTCCCGGGGCTCTTTCTCCAGGATAAGTTAGGCAACTAGTTAAGGCACTCAGGCCAGGCCGTCTGCTCCTCTGCCAAGCCGCCGGCTACTCTGCCGGCTATTCTGCCGGCCTAATATTACAGTTTATACTTACTAATAACTACATTAATTAATTAATTTGCAGTTTTTAGGTGGCACCCAACGTGGGGCACCAACCCACGACCCTGAGATTAAGAGTCTCATGCTCTACTGGAAGGGATCTCTTACAACAATGGGGTACTCAAATTAATATTCCTGCAATGCCAGAAATAACAAATGATGAAATGATGGATGCTTTTGAGGAAGGTATTGATATGAGTACTCAACACCAGGAAGCAGAGGATTGGAGGGGTCCCAACACGTCCAACTACATGCTTCCTTCAGCTCTACCTACTATGGGCTGCACCACCTCCCCAAAGTGCCACAGGTTAGCAAGGAAGACTCTGGAGGACATTTCAGGTAACACTGAGGAATATTGAGAGTGGGTGTGGACCCGGGTGCTGGGGAGGAAGGGAGAAGGTAGAGAAGGGAGTTACTATGCAGACACAATGGGAAAAGCAGAAGGCTCTTCTGGGGCTGGCTGTTGCAGCTCTGCACACACCTGTAACCGAACTTTTAAATTATTATTTATCATTTATTCATTACTAAATTCACTTATAACAAACACCAACAATTTCTTAACTATTAATCCTATAAATTCTTACAACCCCTTTAACCTATCCACTAAACCTATTGATAATTATTTTTC
>CAJQZJ010006354.1:777197-812839 GCA_907164525.1 Lophiomys imhausi | reverse complement strand
CCTTCCTTCCTTCCTTCCTTCCTTCCTTCCTTCCTTCCTTCCTTCCTCCTTCCTTCCTTCTTTTTTTCTAGAGGAGTCCTTTTTGTGGAGGTGAGTTCAATACAGGGTTTCCCTGTGTAACCCTGGCCATCCTGGAACTCGCTCTGTAAACCAGACTGGCCTCGAATTCACAGATCCTCCTGCCTCTGCTTCCCGAGTGCTGGGATTAAAGGCGTGCGCCACCATGCCCGGCTTGGACGGTATCAAAAACATGTATTTGTAACATTTTTCACAGTCAATGACTCGTGATTCTGCCCATCCTGTAATGGAGTTACTCCAGGTTTTCAATGGCTGTTTAGAAATTCTACAAATTTTGATCAAATGCAGATAGAATTTCATGGAAAGAATCACCTTGTCATCTTCCTCAGAATGAGAAGTCAAGCTGACAATGTTAGAGGCTGAACTGAGAAGTATGAATTGGTGGAGACAGGTATGGAGCATTCCCATGCCAAGACTTGTAATCAGAACAGGGAGTGTGCCCCTATGGCAAAAAGGTCTGCCTCCTACAATTAGCTTTCCTCCAGTTCGTAGGAGGAGCCTGTACAGACTTGACTCCACCAAGAAAGCCCTCGGCTTTGCCTTTCTTCCTGATTTGTGCCATTTCTCCTATGAAATTAGAAACTTGTGAAACATAAGCATGGGTCTTAGATTTGTTCTTCCTTTCTCTACCCACTCCCCTCTATTTCCTTAAATTGGAGACCATGCTTTTCTAATCAGAAATTTACCATCATATCATCTTCACCATCACTAAGGTGTTGGGTTATTTTGCCTGCATATCTGTCTGTGTGTAATGTGTTTGTCTGCTGCCCAAGGAGGTCGGAAGTGGGTGTGAGTGCCCCTGGAACTGGAAGTACAGACAGTTGTGAGCCCCCGAGTGGGTTCTGGGAATGGAACCTGGGTCATCCAGAAGAGCTGCTGAGTCATCTCCCCAGCCTCATTAATCAGACATTCTTGAGATTTTTCCACATAAAATCCCAACTCCCCTATTTCTGTTCCCTCTTAACTATCACTGCTATCACTGTCCTGGGATTATGTTCCAGTTTTGTCTTAAACCTGGATGCAAAACGGTCTCAGTGAGACACATTTCTCTAATGCTCTCACTTTTCTAGGGTTCAGCAGCTGAAATACAGGAAGTTCTCACCAATATTCTTTTTAATTAACTTCTGTTTGCTTTCCCACTCTGTTTAAAATGGAGACATTTTTTAACTGGAATATATTTGACAGGATTGATTAAATTTGTTTTCACTCCCAGAGTCCAACTCTAAGGAATCTGAGACCTTACACAGATCTCAGAGGTTAAAACAGCAAACACCCCCAACTACTGGAGTTAGTTTAACTTCTTAGGCAGGGTGCCCATGGTGGACTGCCTCTATCCGTGAGACACACCACCTTATTGTAAAGAACAGAATAAGCACATTTTAGCCGTTTGCTTTTAACATGCTTCAGGGAGGTAGATAGCTCCATTAGTCAATGACACAGAAGATAAATGTACCCAAATTAGTTGCCAAAAATGCTTAGTAAGCATCAAAGAGCCACATTCTACTTTTCAAATTATTAAGCAGACTATTCAAAACTACTGAAACATTCATTTTCTTTTTCACTGCAGATTGCTGACAAGCAGCCAGGAACAGCTGTCTCTCTCTGATACCCTGCAGTAACGCCTACAGGAACTTTACTCCTTCAATGTTCAACACACTAAAAGGTGTGAAAGGTTACATGTCATTTAGCATCCCTCACATTTAGGATTTGACTGAAGGATTTTATGCACAGACACTAATGGACCCAGGAAAGACATACATCTGTATTTAGATACATTGAGTCTGTATATTTGATATGTATACAACAACACCATACTTGGTACATGTGTATCTTTCTGTGAGTCAGGAACTGAATCTAAGCTACAGGGTGTTTTATCTTAGCACATGCTTGCGTACGTGTGTGTGTGTGTGTACACGTGTGTGTGTAAGTGTGTGTATGTGTGTGTGTGTGTACGTGTACATGTGTGTGTGTGTATGTGTGTGTGTGTGTGTGTGTGTGTGTGTTTGTGCACTACTTTAGGCATCATTCTCCAGGAGCTGCTCATGTTGGCTTTTTGTTTTTATGCATATGTCTGCCTGTGTGAGAGGATATATGCCATGCGTGCTCTGGTACCTGCAAGAAGCCAAAAGAGGGTCTCAGATCTCCAGAAACTGGAGTTGTAGGTGGTTGTCACTGCCTGATACAGGTCCTCTGGGAAACCAGCAAGTTCAAGTAACCACTGGACGATCTCTCCAGGTCCCCATTGTAGGTTTTTTGTTTGTTTGTTCATTTTTGTTTTAAATAATTTATTTATTTTTATTTTATACACAATGGTGTTTTGTTTACATGTATGTCTATGTAAGGGTGTCAGATCTTGGAATTAGAGACAGTTGTGAGCTGCCATGTGTGTGCTGAGAATTGAACCTGGATCATCTGGAAGAGTTGTCAGTGATCTTAACAACCAAGCCATCTCTCCAACCCCCTCCTCCATCTTGTTTTTTATTTATTTATTTATTTTTATTTCTTCAAGTTACATCTCAATCGCAATACCCTCCCTGCTCTCCCCTCCAGTCCCACCCTCCCACCCTCTGCCCCCTCAACACTCATCCATTTCCTTTTTCTTTTTTAAAGTTTAAGGTATATCTTTCCCCCCCAACAGCTCCCCTTTTCAGACCAACAAATGGCTCTTTCTCTTATAACAACAAATACAATACAAAACAACAGAAATAATTAGGAAACAATTATGAGAATTATAAGGCTTAGCATACATTCCCAATCTCCAGTCCATACATATTTGGCACCTGACTTTAACATTCTACTATCTAACCATCTCCATGAGTTTAAAGTTCTATATACAACTCAGCTTTCATGCTAACTTGCATCACAATTTTAAAAACATCTTCTTAGATCCAGAACACCCTCTTGATTCCTAAACAACTCAAAATTTAACTATGAGACTCTAGCTATCTAGTCTTCAACTACCTCAGAGACCTGAGAAGGATAAATATATCTGATTATATAGGAAGTGCAGGGCCTGTAGCTTCCAAAACTAAGAAATGACATACCAGTGGCTGCCTGGACAGTTCCCGTTTTCTCTCCATACATTACAGCATCAATCTTCAGTCATTTGGCCCCGTTTCTCTGACAGACATTGACTGTAAAGCAGGAATTATGAAGGACTTGCCTACCCTGTCTTGGCAGAGCTAGGCTGTCGACTTACCTGCTTCCAAGTTTTGTCCTTTTTCTACAGCATTCTGTCTACAGTTGAAGCAAGGGGTTTTTCTTGCCAAGAGATAGGCTTGCCACTAATTCAACCATCTCCAATTGGAGATTCTTTGATGCTCATCTTCTGCTTGGAGTAGAATAGGGGTGCTGTCAGGAGTTGACATGCCTCAATATCAAAAAATCTTAAGTTAAGAAAACATCTTTGAATGCCATATCCTGCAGATCTCTTGAGGTTTTTGAGGCTGCCCTATCTATCTCTTTTATTTATCTATTTATTTATTTATCTATTTATTTATTTATTTATTTATTTATTTATTTATTTATTTATTTGGTTTTTCGAGACAGGGTTTCTCTGAATATCTCTGGCTGTCCTGGACTCGCTTTGTAGACCAGGCTGGCCTCGAACTCACAAAGATCCACCTGCCTCTGCCTCCCAAGTGCTGGGATTAAAGGCGTGCGCCACCACCGCCCGGCCTATCTCTTATATTTAGATAAGCAAATGTTGCTTGTCTCTTAGCAACTTGATTTCTGATTAGGTTAGAAAATAACTGTGATAGACTGCCCTAGTACCTAACAAAATGACATGCTTGAATGGCTATTAGTTTGCATTTCTTTTTTTTTTTTTTTTTTTTTTTTGGTTTTTCGAGACAGGGTTTCTCTGTATAACAGCTCTGGCTGTCCTAGACTCACTTTGTAGACCAGGCTGGCCTCGAACTCACAGAGATCCGCCTACCTCTGCCTCCAAAGTGCTGGGATTAAAGGCGTGCGCCACCAACGCCCAGCTTAGTTTGCATTTCTTAATTATCCTAGATAGTTTATGACAGTTGCTAACAAAAGGCCAAGACTTCACATTTCATTTTTAAGAATTACCTAGGTACAATACCTTAAAAAGAGTTAACCTTAATTTTGTATCAATATACAAAGATCAATGCCAATGTAGCCAAATATAATCTTTGTTTTGATTCAATATACAAAGATCAATACCAATGTAGCTCAATATAATCTTAATTTTGCATCAATATACAAAGATCAATACCAATTTAGCCAAATATAATCTTAATTTTGTATCAATATACAAAGGTATAAAAGTATATTCAATAATCTGTCCTTTTTTCTTTATCATTCCTATATTATGTCTATATCCCACTTTTTCTCAAGTCTTTTCACCCCTACATAGGAGAGAAAGAAGGATACAGAAAAGAAAAAGAGAGAAATCTGTGGGTCTAACCTCCAAAACCTATTTAACCATTTAACAGCTTGTAGTCTCTTCCCCTAAATAACAAGATTTTCTATTATCCATCAAATGATCAAAGGGGTGGGGAATCACCCACCCCACCCTCTGGAGATAGGACGTTACTCACTTAAAATGACTTCCTGCTAATGTGGGATATAGTAAACCTGTTTGGGGCCCAAATAAGAATGGAAAAATGGTTAAGCATGTTAATAGAATCATTTGATGTTCAGTCCTTTTGTGCTCAGCTATTTAAATGTCCCAAGAAGTTTGTAGACAGAAGCTGAACTTCAGGGCTTTACTGAAGTTCTGGCTGGAACAGTCTGTGGAGCTGAACAATCTTAGCGATTTGAGTTGTTGTGGTTGTAGACTTTTGAGGAAACAGCTGTTGAGGAAGTCTGAAAGGCTGGATCTTCTGGGCTACTTGCCTTCTTTAGTGTCTGATCTGTTTTCTTCTGAGGTTTCAGTTTTCCAGTTGTCCCTGGATTCCTTGGGGGGGGGGGTGCTTTAAATCTCCCAGAAAAATAAGAACAGAGCCCTGCCCTAATCCTAACTCTGGGACACTACTTTTTTTTTGGAGGGGGAGTCAGGTAATATTTTTCCTGGAGCAAATTCAGCTTTTTGACAATATAAAACGTATTATCTTTTGATTGAGATTAAAAAAGAAATTATTTTGATATTTTGGAACTAAACAATCCTTTAAGTGTATATATTTTGAGATCTCAAAGGACAACTGACTTTGAATTTCAGCATGCCTTTTGTGAGTAACTTTTAAATTTAAAACCTTCCAAATCCTATGTGCCTGTCTCTGCATTCTAAGTATTGGGATCAAAGGCATGTGCTTCCCAACTGATGGGATTAAAGCTGTACTCCACCACCCCTGGATCGAAGTTTTTCTCTGTTTAGAGCTTGCTTTGTGTCAGGCTGACCTTGAACTCTGAGATCTGCAGGTTTCTGTCTCTAGTGTGTTGGGATTAAGGGTTATCCTTCTCAAATGATGGGATTAAGGGTGGGCACCATCACCACCCTGTTCCTTGTAACTCTAGAATTTATAAGACAACTAACTCTACAGTGATCCTCCTATCTCTGCTGGAGTTAAAGGCATGGGCTAACACCACGCATTTCATGTATTTTACCTTAGCTCCAAGTTTTTTCAACTCTTGGAGGTTTAGAAAACCAGGTTGAACTGTAGTAACCTTTAATTTATTTACAGTATTAAAACCTCTTACATGCTTTTTAATTTCAAACCATGAAAATATCCTTTATATCTACAAAAAAACCTTTTAAGCTGCTATCAAGTTTGTGTAAACTATGTGTCCACCTGCAGCCTAACATTGCAATCTGAAATTAAGGCCCTTTTTCCTTTCATGCCAGTAAGACAAGTATACCTTTGGTAAATTATAGTTTGAAATTTTTATATTGTATTTTTATTATATTTTTTAAGCTTATTAACTCTTTTCTTTGCTCTTGTGGTCTGGCTGTTTTTCCCTGTTGGATTTACAGGTCTGTGTGCAGGCTGGATATCAGGCAAACAAGCGTTACTGCTGATCTGTGGCTGGAACTGTGGGCTGAATCCTCTCATGGGCTAGATCTGCTCTAGCAAGCCTCCTCTCCAGAGGGTGACCTAGCTGGCTGATCTCAGGGTGGTGTTCCTAGGAACTGCATGAGCTGTTTTGCATGGTGACCAGTCTCAGTGTTCACTACCAAAATTCAGACACTGTCCATGTTTCACAGTGTGCTACAGGACCTCATGTTCACTCCACAGTGACTAATCTCATTCACCTACTACTCACATACAATACTCTATGGTCGGCGCCATCTTGGATCCCCCCCCATCTTGTTTTTTAAGACAAGGTCTCTCATTGGCCTGGCATTGATGGTTTTATCTATAGCTGGCTGGCTAGGAAATGATGGGATGGTGTTAAGCATTCTAAATGTTAATTGGTCCTACTTACTGTCTGTTACTTAATTTACTCTGATTGGTTAAATAAATGCGGAGGCCTAGAGATTGGGCAAAGACAGAGATAGGTGGGACTAAGGTTTGCAGGCTTTTTGACACAGAACATCTTGAGAAGAGGAAGAGGCCAGAGAGAAGCGAGGAGTAAACAAGGAAGACATGCCATGGGATAGATTAAAGAAGATCCTTCCACATGGCCTGGAACATCAGCTTAATGTGGAGAATAATATCCAAAGGGACATATGTATATATGGGGTCATATTTGGGTAACAGAGTTATGAGCTAGCTTAGATGGGCTAGGATTACACAACCCAGGCCTAGGCTTGTTAAGATCCACGTGGTGTCTGTGTGTATTCATTTATAATTGCGGGCTAAGGATTAACACTGCAGAACAATTAAAGATAATATAAATACTGGATAAATAATTTAATTAGTTATTATTTTTTTCAACAAGGGAACCCCAGGAATCTTCTTGTTTCTACTTCCCTAGTGCTGGGACTACAAGCATATACTGCCATGCCTGTTTTGTTTCTTTTGTAACATGGGATTCGACTCAGGTCCTCCTGTTTTTGTGGGCAAGCATTTTACCAAATAAGTTTTTTCCTCTAGTCCCACAATGCATTTTGAAGGTGATATGTTACTTCATGAGGTAGGGAAGTTGACCATTTCTAAGGAACAATGTTTTTGTTGTCATTTGGTTGATTGGTTGATTTTTGTGTTTTGAGGCAGAGTTTCTCTGTGTAGCCCTAGCTGTGCTGGAACTCACTTTGTAGACTGGGCTGACCTTGAACTCAGAGATCTGCCTGACTCTGTCTCCTGAGTACTGGGATTAAAAGTATGTACCACCACTATCCTGCTTTTGTGTTGGTTGGTTGATTGGTTGGATGGTTGGTTGGTTGGGTAACAATATTTTTTAAAAATATTTTTTAATTAATTTATTTTGTGGTAGCCATGCTGTGTCATAGCATATGTGTGGAGGTCAGAGAACAACTTTCATGAGTCAGTTCTTTCCTTCCACTGTGTGGGTCCAGCACTCACACTTCATGCTTGACCATAGGTGCCTTTGCCCTCCGAGTCACCTCACCAGCCCATCAGCCATGCTTTGAAATGAGACTCTAGAACTATCTACATCAGAATTAACCTGACTGATAAGAACTCAAGATCTTCACACTTAGGGAACCTCCCTTGTAGCAAAAACCACTGGAATGCCCCCTTCTTAGCCATCTTATATCTAAGAAGAATATGTTCAGAAATCCCCCTTAAGAGGACTGAGTTCTCTTCCTCTCCTTAAGGGAAGGAAGGAAGGGAGTGTTTATTCAAATAAATGTAGACAGAAGTACTTGTAAAAAGTGAGCCCACTTGCTAGCATTGCTTTGGTGTAGTGATATAGTCATAACTTAGCTGTCTCATTTCACTTTGATTTTGTTGTTTGTTTGTTTTGGGTTTTTGTTGTTGTTGTTGTTTGTAGAGACAGGGTTTCTTTTTGTAGTCCTGGCTGTCCTGGATTTGCTTTGTAGACCAGGCTGGCCTTGAACTCACAGAGATCTGTTTGCCTCTGTCTCCTGAGTGCTGGGATTAAAGGCATGTGCCACCACACCCAGTGGACCATTCTTTATTAGTATCCAATCATAAGTGGAGTTCTAGCAAGTCTTTATTTTATTTTATTTTTATTTTTTGCCACTGGGCTGCTTGGGATGTTATAACAAAATGCCTCAGAGTGGGTGGTTTAAACAACAGAAATTTATTTTCTCTCGGTTCTGGAAGCCAGGAGTCAAAGATTGAGCTGCTGGCTAACTCAATAGTGAAGCCACTCTTCTTGGCTTCCCTTAGGGCATGTTTTTGGAGGAAGAAATTTCTAAAGTTTCTTCCTTCTTTCATAAAGGCATCAACCTATCAGATCATGACCTCATCCAACCTTCACTGTTTCTATAGGCTGTATGCAAACACAGTCACTGTGGCATTCAGGTTTCAGCTTTTGAGTTTAGAGGGAACACAATTCAGTGTTTTGCAGCTGCTGAACTTGGGGATGAATAAGTGGACTGCTTTACCCCGCAGTGACATATTACTTGACAAGAAAAAAGATAAACTGTTGATACACAAAGCAATATGACTGAATCTTGAATTACTGTGCTAAGTGATACAAAGACTGAAAAATCATGTATTATGAAACTCATCATATGACAGATACTGTCTAGAAAAGACAAACCTGTGGGACAGAATACAGATCAGTGGTTTCTGGGGCTTGGGGAAGGGTTTCACCAACAGCTATATGTCTAATATATGACCTTATCCTGATATGATACGGATGAAGAGATGAAGTTTTTGGTGTGACGGAAACACTCCATGTCTTGGTTGTCATGGTGTTTGCATGACTGTTTGTGCTTGTCAATAACTGAAACCTGCTCACTACAAGGTGATTTTACCATAGTCAAATTATATGTAGTCAAATTATTTGTGATTTTAAAATCTTAAGAATATGTCCTATGTCCTTATTAGCCAGTGTTCATATGATAACTACAAATGTCTGGTGATGATATAACAGTTCTTCCCTGAGAAGGTGGTTTGGTTTTTTGTTTGTTTTTGTTTTTGTTTTAAAGATTTATTTATTTATTTTACATAGTTGAAAATTCTATCTGCATATACACCTTCATGCCAGAAGAGGTCATCAGATTCCAGTATAGATGGTTGTGAGCCACCATGTGGTTGCTGGGAATTGAACTCCAGGCCTTGGGAAGAGCAAACAGTGCTCTTATCCTCTGAGGCATCTTTCCAGCCCTTGTTTTTGTTTTGTTTTGTTTTGGTTTGGTTTTGTTTTTGTTTTTACCAGAACCTTTCAGAAAAAGAAAATGACTTAATAAAGCAGTGGTATGCAGTAGAAGTTTAGGAAAAGATGTGTGCATAGGAGGAAGAAGAACTGTACATGTATGTGTAGGTGTGGGGGCCAGAGGTCAATGCTCAGTGTCTTTCTGTATTGCTCAGATTTATTTTTATTAGTGTGTATGTGCATGCTTTTGTCTGTCTGTCTTTGCATTGCATCTGTGCGTCTGTGCATCTGTGGGAGTATATGTCATGTGTGGGTGGGTTCCCACAGAGGTCAGAAAAGGGAGCTGGATCCTCTAGAGATGTCTTCGTGTTCTGAGATGGGGCCTCTCCCTGAACCTGAAGTTCACGGTTAGGTTAGACTTGGCCAGCCACAGAGTCCTAGGTAACTCCTGTCTTCGCTCCCTTAGCACCGTGGTTTCAGTGCTTTTGCACCCAGCTTTTACATGGGTACTGGGGATCCGGATTCAAGACCTCATGCTTGTACAAACATTTTACCCACTAAACCATCTCCATAGTCTCCTAGGAAAAAAATTTTCCCCTTAAGTTTGAAAATCCCCTTTGGGTAATCCTACAAAACAAGTCACTGACTAAGAAGACTCCATGCCCACAAATTAGTGATAATACAAAGGTAAAATAGAAATCTTTAGAAACATGGTTCTTTTTTTGCTTGCCTAAAAGCAGTTTTTAAAGAAGATGAACAGACATATCAAAGTGCCCAAGAGAACATGAACCCAGCCTGCTGTGTCTGGCAGCAGCATGACTTCTCGGGAAGAGATCAAGGGTTGCTTTCTTCAGCCCTTGCCCCACCTGTAGCTCCCCTCTCCATTTTCCTGCCACCTTCCCAGTGTCCACGCAGCAACCAAATATTATTTCTACCATGGCTTATCACCAACCAAAAGAAAACTTAACAAGTGAGCAAAGCCTTTTGTTATATATCAACACCAGAAACTTTTAGAAACCCCACCAAGCAGGAAATAACAGACGGAAGCCACCATCCCCAGTGGAAGAGGAAGCAAGTGACACACCATTGATAGATTATCAGTTGTGGGTAAGCACGTGGGCGAGTTCCTAATACATTAATCCACAAGGAGTCTGTCTATTTATTTGATAAGCAGTGAACCCTTCAAATACTTTCAGGGGATCACCATACTCAGACATTCTAAAGAGGTCAGTTTGTCCAGGGTGAAAACAAAAACAACTTTGCTCTAAAACAAGATCATCCACCCACCCTTTCCTTACCAGACCACAGGCTGGGAATGGTTGCCTTTGCATCTCAACACAATGGGTAGGAGAGTCTGTACTCCAACGTTGGCCAGTGAGTTTCCAACCTATTCTGAGAAGCAGATGGAGGTGGGAAGGGAGGATGACAAAGGAGCACTCTTGCTGGAGATACAGAGACCGCGTATCTCACCTCTACAGAGCTCTGAGTCTTTACCGTGAGGCCGAGCGCTGTGTATGTTGGGGGTGGTGTACAGAGACAGAAAACTTTGCTGCTCTGCAAGATGGCTGGGATTGTGCAGCGCCAGAAGGCAGCTCTGCGCTGCTGGTGTCAGGTGAATCCACCATCCCTCTCCCCTCCGGTCATTCTTACTCTAATCGTAGGAGTCCTTAATAACCGGGCAGCCTGTTGTTCCATAACTAATATTTTACATTCCTGATGATATCTCTCTACTCACATCACCCCACCCTCAAATATATGCCACATATCGTCACCTGTAAGTTCCTAAGGGACAGGAACAACTCACTTGTCAGTATGTGTTCTAAGCCTCACACTTCCTGCACGCAGAGAATCCTTCCAGGGCCCACACTAAGCTCCATCTAATGAGGCTGAATCCTGTTCTTAGAGCTCCGCCTTCATCAGAGATGGGACTAGCCATGTGACACTTCTTTTAGCAATATATTTTTCTTTGGCTTTACTAGAAACGAGAAAACCATGACAATAAAAATAAGTTGGTTTGCTTCCTTTTTTTTTTTTAAATCAAAATCCATGCGCGCCGGGCGGTGGTGGCGCACGCCTTTAATCCCAGCACTTGGGAGGCAGAGGCAGGCGGATCTTTGCGAGTTCGAGGCCAGCCTGGTCTACAAAGCGAGTCCAGGACAGCCAGAGCTGTTAAACAGAGAAACCCTGTCTCGAAAAAACAAAAAAAAAAAAAAAAATCCATGCGCAAGAGAGCTTTATCTATCCGCACTGCAGCTCTATATGAGAGATGAGGGGAGAATTTATGCTCTCAGTCTCCAGGCCGAGGAATTCTGCCATTGTTGTTGTAAATCACAGAAGTATTTGTACTGCTGTTGTAAGATGCCATACCGTATGGGGGAGGAGAAATCTCTGCTTTGTTCTTTACGGGCCCATTTTTAATCATTCAGTTTTGGCAGGTCTACTTCTCACACAGCACTCCTCTCACTAACAGCATGTTCTTATTCTTAGCCTGGGGAGAATATTTGACTCTGTGTTGTATTCTGGGAAAATCAGCTCAAGTCATTGAATGTGCAAATCAGGAAGTTCATCTTAAAGGTGCATACATTAGTGTCATGTAATACTACAGCTTTCAAAAGTTGGTTTTTCATAAGAAGGTCTAATTTTAAAAGTATTGTATATGTCAGGCATGGTGGTACACGCCTTTAATCCCAGCACTCAGGAGGCAGGCAGTTGAGGTCACTTTAGTCTACAGAGTGAGTACCAGGGCAGCCAGGACTACATAGAGAAATGTTCCCTCAAAAACCAAAATAAAACAAAAGAAAATTATTGGATTTATTATGAATATTTATTTTTTTTGGTGAGAAAAAATTCCTATTACCATAAGAACGTGAACAGTCCCAGTTCTGTGAATACGAGTACATGTTCATGTAGGGACATATAGGTTTGGGATTGAATTGACATGGTCTCTCTTGCTTCCCTATGACAACTGATAGGCTCCACTGAAGAGCTTGTCAGAAATGGAGCCTGAAGCAGAGCATTCTTGGGGACAAGCCTTTCGTTTTCTTGCCAATGATTTGAAGTGTTGGCTATGCTCTTCATGATAGAAGAGGATTTTAAGTTATTGGCTTTAGTGTGAAATTGAACTCACGGATTTAGACTCTTTTGATATAGATTAGAGTACAACATAAGCTGGGTGTGGTGGCTCACGCCTTTAATCCCAGCATTTGGGAGGCAGAGGCAGGCAGATCTCTGTGAGTTCAAGGCCAGCCTGGTCTACAGAATGAGTTCCAGGATAGCCAGGGCTACACAGAGAAACCCTGACTTGAAAAACATTAAAAAAATACAATCTAAATGTTGAAATAGTCCCCAGAGTTGTAAGACACAAGAGCCAGACAGGTATCAAAAACTGGGGATACTCAACTGTGGCATATAAAATGGCTTAGTATTTGCATAAAACCTACACACATTTTCCTGTGTACTTTAAACCACTACAAATGGTCTACATATAGTTGTTATACTCTACTGTTCCAGAAATAACAACAAGAATAAAGAAGATACATGTTAAGTACAGATAATATTTTTTCCAAATATTTTCAATTTGCAGTTGTTTGAATCCCTGGATACAGAGAGCTATTATCTTGTTTCAATATTAATTTCAGCTAAATAAACCAAGAAAAAAAATAAAGATGGTGGGATTTAGAGCAGGTTAGGCACATTGATTGGTACAAAGAGCCCTTTGTTGTCCAGAATATTACACACTTGCTAAAAGCCCAATGGAAAAAGTCACTGTTAGGAGGTCATCTATGAGGCTAGCATACATGAAGATTTCAACCTGATTCTGCAATCTTAGTGTCATAAACTTCTAAACACTGTTCCTGGAAAATTCTATGTGTAAATCTATTCTAATAACTTCATCTTCGCTAATGTGCCTTTCAAAAAAAACCTATACTTTGTTCTCAATACCTGCAATATGATACCAATAACTTTTATTGTTATCTGAAATCAGATGAAAAGACCAATTTTTATCAGTAATATGTGTCTTTGAACAAAAGTACAACTTGGTAGAACTTTTTAGACTATTTGCTTCAATTTTCAGAACTGCTTTCCTACAGTTAAATGTTCTGAAGATAGCCCAACACTGGATGAACAGTGCCATGGGCACCACATAACTGGTTCTCTGAGGACTTTGAGGACCTAGCAGTCTTGGTTATCTAACTCCAAAATAGAAACTTCCAGTGGAGGAGCTAGAGGCAGAACTGGAAAAACAAACAAACAAAAACCCCCCAAAACGAAACCACTTCTCCTGTCTTTTTCTATCCTCTACTCAAGATCCAGCTTGTTTTTGTCTCAGAAAAAAACAAGAATAAGAAACTTTGGGCTCTATGGCTATATTTCTTGAATTCCCACCAATAGGATTTGATGTTTCTTCTCCTTCCATGGTCATTTCTTTGTCCCAACCACAGGGACAGTGCTAGGCACCACCTGTCTCCAACCACAACCACAAATGGATTCCACTCTGGTATCCAAAGGGCTCATTTTGTGCCCTTACTAAAGGCAAAGGCAGCATCTTCTTTGCCTTGCACCAGAAAAAGTAGGTCTGTATCAGGGTTCTTTGGTAACATTCCTAGAAACAATAATTTTGTCTAAATCTCTGTTTCATTCTTACATAATCTATCTCTAGGAGCTAATGTGTGACATAAACTTTTGGCCCTATGCAAATTTCTTAGAAGAAAATAAGAAACGGAAGCTGCTACTTTGTACTTGATCACTATCAGTTTTTATAACTGTTTTTAAAATAGCTTTGTTTTTATCATCTCTTTCTCCCATCTGCTAGATTTTGTAACAAAGCCATAATATGCTATTCTGAAGTTGGTTACTGTGTTAATTAATGTACTGCTGTGCTAGTAATGCTTGCTGAGATGGCATGGGTAAGTAAAGGGGTTTGGACCATGAATGTTAAGCTATGATAAGCATCTTTTAAAAGTAAAACATCTATGAAACATAATCAATTTTAGAATCAATGCATATTGCTTAGTTGCAGGTGTATTGTTAAAGGATTAGGCCAAAGCAAAATATATTTGAAAACACTTATTGCTTAGAAAATAAAAGAACATACCAATGAAGAGATTCAACAAGTTTATATTTTTCTAAAATATTTACTTACTTTTGTTTTATGTATATTGTGGAAAGAATTAATTAAATTATTTACTAGTATTTAGGTTATATTTAATTGGTCTGCGGTGTTAATCCCTAATTTGCCATTATAAATGAGCACACAGAGACTGCATGGATCTTAACAAGCCTTGGCGTGAATTGAGCAATCTTGATCCATTTAAGCTAGCCCTTAATTCTGTACCCCCAATATGACCCCATATATACATATGTCCCTTTGGACTGCTATTCTCCATGCAATGCTGATGTTCTTGGCCACGTGGAATGAGATTCTTTTTTTTTTTTTTTTTTTTTTTTGAGACAGGGTTTCTCTGTGTAGCCCTGGCTGTCCTGGACTCACTTTGTAGATCAGGCTGGCCTTGAACTCACAGAGATCCGCCTGTCTCTGCCTCCCGAGTGCTGGGATTAAAGGCGTGCGCCACCACACCCGGCCTGAGATTCTTGTTTTCTAACCCATGGCATGTGTCATCTGTCCTACTATTGCTCCTTGTCTTGGATTCTGCAGGAGGCTTCTTCTACCCCTAAACCTCTCTGTTTCAGAAGCCCCCACCTTAGTCCTGCCTCCTTCTGTCTTTGCCTAATCTAAATAAAGGCCTCAGCATTTATTTAAACAATCAGAGAAAGTAACAGACAGCAAGCGGGCCTCTGGGACCAATTAACATTTAGAATGCATAACCTCACCCCATCAGTATATAGGTATTTTGCTTGTATGTATGTCTGTCTGGGTACTACATATGTGCCTGGTATTCAAGGAGGCCAGAAGAGAGTATTAGATACACTAAAAGTGGAATTACAGGTGGCTGTTAGCCATCAGGTGGTTGCTGGGAATCAAACTCAGGTCCTCTGGAAGAGTAGCCAGTGATCTCAACTACTGATCCATCTCTTCAGCCCCAAGACTCTTACATCTTAAAATAATCCTTCATTGTCTGTTCTAACACAAAGTTAACTGACTTCTTTCCTTCCTTAGAAAATTTGATTGATGAAACATTGTGTGTGTGTGTGTGTGTGTGTGTGTGTGTGTGTGTGTGTGTGTGTGCACGTGCATGTGGTGCATGCATGTATTGAGAGTAGAGAACTGAACTAATATGGAAGAAAAAAGCTCCCTGAAGAGAGGTAGAGAATCCTCTTCTGCTTCAGATAATAATTCTCTTTAAACCTTTTTAAAATTTTCACTACTAGAGAGAAAGGGAGTGGAGATCTTCCCATCTCCCTGACTTCTGGGTCCCTCAGTTCCCACTTTTGTGCCATAGAGGACCCTGCCAACACCACGCTATTACACCAGCAGACCACCCTCCCCCAGAGGGAGCCTGTGTCTTCATTCCTGTGTACATTCCCACAGGCTAAATGAGAAGGCCTTGGATCAGAGGTGACTTCTCAGTGGTAACATCATGAACTTTAACTGGTGGGAAGGAAGAGGTTGGGGTTGAGAAGGAAAGATTCAGGACCATTGCTTCATTCAGACAGCATTCTGATGTTTACACAGCTTCTTCTCCATCATTACAGCCGTGCCCTTCCTGCCATGTTCCCTCACGGACTCGCTCCTGCCAATTGTACCCTGCCTCTTTGCTGCCCTTTGTCATCAAGGGAGAAAGAAAAGTGGTCTGTTACTTGAGAGATTTGGCCTGGGTTACATATCAAATGCTCTTATGAGGAGATGTTTGTCAGTTTGCTTCTCTCTTTGTTGCCATCAGTGAGCTTTTTGAAGTAAGTACCATCTTTCTAGAATGTTATTTACAGACTGGCATTAGCATTCCATACATGCCTGATAAATGTGTCTGTCCCTTTGAGGTCATATTAAGATGATGAATGGATGGATAATGTGTTCTAGCCTCTGAAGAGGCTGTATCACCATTGAGCTATTGCTGCTGGGAGAAGCTGAGAAGTGCTGTGGTCTCCAAATCAGATGCCCAGAAAGGAAAATGTCCCCCAAGGTACTGAGTGTACCAAGTGTACTTCCCCTAGGACTCACAAACACTGCAGATGCCGAAGCAATGAGCTCACTCTCACCTGAGCAATGCTTCTGTCCATATTACACACAAAACCTAAGCCTTCAAAGGGAGCATATGATACCATAATGAGTTTAAAATTTCCAGCCTACAGCTCAAGTGGAAATAGTTTATTTCTCTCTATCATGGAATTCAACTTAATTCTAAAGTCCCCATTTTCACCGAAGGGAGGAAACTCTGTCTTACCACTCTCAGGATAACAAGGTATTTGCGCTTTCAAAATCAGTCTCTTGGAACAAATATTCAGTTCAGTTAAGACTTTAACTCAATTTACTTAGAGCTAAGTTCAACATAATTGCTGCTCAACAGCCTTAAAAGGTTTCTTCTCGGGGCTGGAGAGATGGCTCAGCGGTTAAGAGCACTGACTGCTCTTCCAGAGGTCCTGAGTTCAATTCCCAGAACCCACATGGTAGCTCACAACCATCCATAATGAAATCTGGTGCCCTCTTCTGGCCTGCAGGCATAACTGCACACAGAATACTGTATACATAATAAATAAGTAAATCTTTAAAAAAAAAAAAAAAAGGATTCTTCTCCTCTCCCCACCGGGGTATCCCTGGATGGAAGAGAACAGATGGTCACATCTGGCTGTGCCCCCCAATGCCTCTGTTTCTTGCTGCAGTCTAGCATTTCATAACTGACAGACAAATAGCTTTTCATCTGATTGTGATAAAGGCCCAGCCCTGCATCCCTAAGTCAAGTGAAGCTTGGAGACTCAACCTCATGTCCATCCTTTGGGCTGCCCACCCTAGAGCCTGAGCAGTAGTAATTGTGTCCCAAGACAAGACACTCTCTGTCATGCCCACTCCTTTCCTTGCTGGAAATCCAAGTCCCTCTCCCCTATTCAGGCTGGCAATTGTCTCCACACCTCTTGGTATAGATCTTCCCTTTCTGCTTGGTGTAGGCGAACACTACGCTGAGGGCTGGCTTCTTCTCAGGACGCCAGAGAGAAGAATTCGAAGTCCCCCTTGGTCTAGCTTGTCTAACCTTATCTAGAAGTTTGTCTGCGACAGAGGAGAAAGGGAGGTGCCTGTGGCTGCTCTGATAGATGGATCTGGAAGCAGCACAAATACTCTCGCCTGAACTCCCTTGCTCTTTCCCATCTTCTTGTCATCTTGCCAGGTTGTTTGTCTGTTGTTTTTGTTTTTGAGATAGGGTCTCACTACATAGCACTGGCTGGCGTGGCCTAGAACTCTGTATATAGACCAGGTCAGCCTTAAACTCATAGAGATCTGCCTGTTGGGATTAAAGGTGTGTACCACCACAAAGTTCCATACTTGTCCCTTACCAGGTCTCTTTCTCTGGCAAGGAATAGAATCCACATGAGCATCTAACCTCACCCTGAGCATAGCATTTAGGGGTTCCTTTTAGAAGGGGGACTTTCGTTGTTGTTATTCTTGACCCCATTAACAGTCCCCCTCTGACTCAGAACAGGCCTCCCCTACTGTGTGTCACCTGCCTCCCTCCATGAGGGCCCAGAAACCTTGGGCTGAAATCTCTAAAATCATGAGCCAAAATAAATCTTTATTCTTTTCCATTTATGCTGGTATTTTGTCACAAAACAATTGGCTAACACAACCATGCCAGGGTGGAGACTGCTGGCTTCTTAGCTCCCCTTCTGGCACAGTCTTCAGTGGATCCCTAACACAGGTCTAAGCCAGGAGCACTTAATGTGTCAGGCAATGGCTTGCTTTCCTTCTCACAGACAACTGCCAGCAGACACTGACAGAAGCCATCAGGACACAAAGCTGAACAGAATTTGTTCTTCCTCTCCCTTCCTTTCTCTGCTATTCTCCTTCCCTCATCTGAGTCCTGTGCCCTTTAAATGTCCTCTCATCTGCTGACACTCTGCTACAAAGAACCAGCGACGGGAGCAGGCATCTATGGCAAGCTGGGCAAACAGCGACGGGAGCTGGAACCTGACTCATTCGTCTATGATGTTAATAGTGTGGACAGATCTGACAACGGTATTTGAATGCTGAAAGAGTATGTCCTCATCCCTTGTGACGTTTATAATATTACACTTATAGACAGGACAAATTTTAACTTAGAATATTAACATATTCTCCACCACCAGAAAATTTCCAAAGCATTAAGTAAGCCCAGGTTTGGACCATTTGTAGATATCTGTAATGCAAATGCTCCTTTTTCAGAATACCGACATGGCATCATTGGGCATGATTATGAAAAGATGTACCCTGGCACATCATACAGAACACCACACAAATACAGTAGAAGGAAGAGGAGCATGAGTGTGGGTAGAGAAAATTCAGCAAACTGACCTCAAAGTAATAGGCTCAAGAAATCACTAGCTTTGCTTTCAATATAATTATTGAATTATAATTTTATATCATTTAATCTTTAATAGTGGCTGTCTTTAATAGCCGGCTCGTAAAACCTTTAAATTTTTACTGTCAACTCTCCTCTCCAAGCTAGCTCCAACCTACTGAAGATCCTGATGCAATTCTAAGGACCCTTCCCTCATCCCAAATTCTACTGCAACAGTAGCGCCATGAAGGGTTGGGGGGGGCTCTTTCCCTTGAACCTCACTAAACAGATGCTCTTGCCGCCTGGTTTAATCTTATAGCTATCCCCACTGAATTATTCAGACTGGCCACTAGAGTTGAAGAATCCATGTCATTAGTCAAACCATGAGCTATCATCATAGGGGCATGGTTATGAGTTTCCATGAAATCAATAGTTTCATTTTCTTTGTTAAATTTCATTCATTAAAAATATTCAATATTTTCATGGCAGGGCAGATCTAAAATGTACATAAAAAAGAAAACATTAAAATGAGCTTATACACTCCTTAAGAGAAAAAAAAGGGTTCTGTTTTGGGGGGTCTGTTGTTCTTGTGTTGTTTTGTTTCTGGTTTTTTTTGAGACAGAATTTCACACAGCTAATCTGCCTTAGAACTTGCTATGTAGCTAAGGAGGACCTTGAAATTTTTTAAAATGAATTTTGCATTTTTTTTTTTTTTTTTAGACTTTCCAACATCAATCTTTAATCAGGAAAATAGTCCACAGACTTGCCTGAGGAACAATCTAATGAGACATTTTCTTAGTTAAGATTCCCTCTTCCCAGATACCTCTGGCTTAGGCCAAACTGACAGAAAAGTCACCAACACAGTAGGGTACATCCTTTTCTTCAAAACACTAACGAAATATATTAAATGAAAGTATTTGGACATAAAAGTATTGCAAAACTACCCATGACCTATATGATAAACATTTATTTTTGTGTGTGTGGGAGAGGGCTTCATGAGTACATGTGCCATGGCATTCACATGGAAGTTAAAGGACAGCTTGTAGCACTTGGTTCCCTCCTTCTTCCATGTGAGTCTAGGGATTGAACTCAGGTCTTCAGGGTTGGTGGCAAGTGGCTTACCCACACAGTCATCTTGACAGGACTTCAGGTTTTTGGTTTTTGGTTTTTTTTTTTTTTAAACAAATTTACTTCTGATTGAGAAACTATTATTCTGAGCTGTTGTTTATGTTAAAAGTAAAGCTGGGAAATATTCATCAAAACGATAACAATTATCATAGATGATGTTTTTTTTTCTGGTAATTTTCTGAGTTTCCGATTTTTGTTTTCAATAAACATACTATACATATAAAAAGAGACAAATTTTTAGTAACTTAATAATCAAACTGCACTGGTGTTATCTCTTTAAAGGCTAGAATGGTTAAATAACATTTTCTGTAAAAGCAAAGGGAAATAAATATCACTGTGCTCGGTTTCATTTAAAAGTTAGATATCTAGGAACTGGATACTGATAATTATCAATTTCTATCCAGATGGAGTGTTTTCCTTTTCTCTATCATTAGGTAGAAAAGCATAGCATCTCTGGCCGCTTTATTACATTCAGTTGATTCAGTTGGAAAACATTTGGAAATCGGTGGATTGTATAATGAATGAAAGGTTGATATGGGCACAGTGGGTACAGCTTAGTTCAATCTCTGGCAAGTTCACGTGTGAAAGCACACACAGACACACACATGCAAAAATGGAAAATAATAAAAATACTAATGTTTTCATGATGAAAGACTGCAAGTCTGCTCTACGACCATCTTAGCTGGAAATGGAATTCAGATATTCTTGTACTAAACTATTACTATATAACATTTGGCCAAGACACAGCCACTTACAAGAAATACATATTATTTCCTAGTTCCTATGGAATGTGAGCCTGGATTTGCTGGGTATGTATGCTTCAAGGTCTATCATGAAGCTGCCAGCAGGAGTTATGTAAGTATCTGTAACTTTGACTGGGGAAGAATATGCATCCAACTCCTTATTGCTTAATCATAATTTTTAGAGCACAGAGTAAAACTTAGAAGATAGTGTCTTAATAAAATGGTGCCCTAGTTTGCTTCTCTGTTGCTGGGATAAAACACTGACCCAAAGCAACTCGGGGAAATAAGACATTTATTTGGCTTACAGGTTCTAGCGTATCATTGAGAGTGCCAAGGACTTGGAGCTAGGAGCTGAAGCAGGGACCAGAGGAATACAGCTTACCAGCTTGCTCCCCATGGCTTTCTCAGCTTGCTTTCTTCCGCAACTCAAGACCTCCCGCCCAGGGGTGGCTGACACCTCCCACATCAGTTATCAGCTTAAGAAAATGCCCCCACAGACGTGCCCACTGTCTAATCCAATAGAGGCAATCACTCAGTCGAGGTTTCCATTTTCCTGGTGAATCCAGTTTATGCCAAGTTGACAAAAAGCTAACCAGCACAGATGGACTGGGGGTGTTGACTCATGTTAAATGATTGCTTATGTTGGCATGTTGGGTAACGAATCACTTGCTAAGAAGGTGTGAGGACTGCTTCCCTTTGGTGAATTGGAGGGAAGGCTACTGCAAAAGTGGAGACGAGAACAGAATCAGGATGACTGAGATCACTTTTGAATTTTAGAGACAGATCCAGGTCATGTTCTGGTCTTGGTTCGTCCATCACTTTCTGTGATTTATTCTCTTATTAACTGATAGAACATAGTCTCGTTGTCAACAGTCATAGATTTATTTCCATTATGTACACTTGCTGTCCAGGAAGGACAACCAGATTTTATTATGAGTGAGTGTCAGATCTTATCAAATTCATTTTCTGCCTCAATTGATAATGCTATGTGAATTTTCTTCTTTAACGTGTTGATATGTAATGTAGTTATATTGATTGGTTCATGTATATTTAGGACAGATAGTAGCTATTTATTTGGTCATACTGTGTACTTTTTAAATGTATTTTTATCTGACATGCTAGCACTTTGTTGAGAACTTCTGTATCTAAGTTTATGAGAAACATTGGTCTCTAGCGTTCTCTTACTGTATTCTGTATGGTTTTGGGTATCAGAGTAGCACTGGCCTCCTAACATGAGCAGAGAAGTATGCCTTCCTTTTCAGTTTATCAGAAGAGATTGCAGAAATTAGTAATAATTCTGTAAATGTCTGCTGGAGTTCTCCTGTTGAAACCATCTGCATCCTCTTCCAGAGCATTTTAAGGGCAAGTGCAATTCCTTTAATGAATATAAGACTACCCTGTTTCATCCCGTTTGAGTCTCCGTAGTTTGTGGTTTTTATAAATCGGTCCATTTTCTTCTGAAGTTGTTGAATTAATAAGTATGACTATGTCTACAGTGCTCTCTTATTCCTTTAATGGCTGCTGGAACTGTGGTAATATCCTGTGTGTCATGACTGACAGTGGTGATTTTTGTCTTTTCCATTTTATTTTGTCAGGCTTGCTAGAGGCTTACTAGCCATGCTTTTGTATCATTAATTTCCCCCTGTAGTTTTTCCTTTCAATTACATTGATTTCTGCTTTTACCTTTATTACTTCTTTATGCTTGTTTTGGGGTCATTTTATTCTTTTTTTTTTTTTTTTCATCTCCTCTAGAGCCTGAAGACAGTATAGGTGATTGTCTTGAGACTCTCTAATGTAATCTTTTCTTCTTTTCCTTTTTAAAGATTATATATTTATTTGTGTAACTGCAAGCATGCCATAGCAATGGAGGACAGGGGACAAGTGCAGTAATGAATTCTCTCCTTCCACTATGTAGGTCCTAGAGTTCAAACTCAGGCATTCAGGCCTGGCAGCAGACTCACAGCGATCCGCCTGCCTCTGCGTGCACCACCTTGCCCGCCTGTCTACTGAGCTATCTTGCTGGCCCTGTTTTCCTCTTTTCTGATGTAATCATTAGTGCTGTACATTTCCCTCTAAGAGCAAAAAAAATTTCCCTTGAGCCCTCCTCTTTGACAACATTTGTTTAGAAGTCTTTTGCTTAACTTCCACATTGTTTTTTTTTTTGTTGTTGTTTTGGTTTTTTTTTTCTGTTGCATTTTTCTCACTGATCACTTTAAGGTCAGAGGACATATCCTGCATAGTTTGCCTTATAGCACCTAAAATAGTCTATCATGGTGCTTGAGGAAAAAAAATGCATTCTATTTCTCACTCTATCTGGAATGATGGGATTACATAAGGTATGTGCCGTTGCACCTAGTGATTTTCTTTTAAAAGAATGATTCTGTATAGACCAACTTCTGCCTCTATGCATATGTTCATGTGACAATGATCCCTGGCTCAGTGCCTTTGTGTTATAATGCTGAAAGAGCCACACTGTTGGAGTATTCCTGGAAGCAGTTCCTCCGCCATCATGGTTAGCAGTAAGATACTACATATTGCAGTGATCATGAATAAACATTGGCATCCCAAGCTCAACCTCCCTATGGTGGACTTCAAAATTACTGCAGCCACTCTAAGGACACTTGACACAAAAAGAACTAAAAAGAGTTAATGCCCTTCACCAAGTGTGGTTCATGTATGTTACTTTTATAGGTTTCACAAAAAAATGTATGAACATATCACTGAGCTACCTTCCACCAACTTAGGGCCTACGCAAGTGATGTTCTATGACACTCAGCATTCAGTAGTTTCATCAAAAAGTAAGCCCTGTGGCTGACATTTTAGCTGAAGAGAGAAGAGGGACGTAAACATTCACACTTAGTTCATCGTTTTGGAGTAGCAGCTTCTGAGATGTCTTTAAAACCTTATTATTAAAATTTCCTAGCATATACAAAAGTAGCAAAAGCAATATCATGAATAGTTGTCATGCTCATCATTCAGCTTCTAAGATTATTAATTTTCTTGGTCTTGGTTGGATGCTTTCAGTTCAATACACACACACACACACACACACACACACACACACACAGAGAGAGAGAGAGAGAGAGAGCACAAATATCTCATTTCTGCCCTCATGTATGAATCTAATGAAAAAAAGGCATAAAACCAGCAAATGTTATTTTAACCAAAGGAGAATTATAGGCTATGAAAAATGTTGTGGGACCCAGGGTGTATGTATGTACGTATATGTATATAAATATGCATATATATATATATATAAAACTCATCTAAGTTAACCCAACCAAGATAACTCATCTAAGTTAACCCGACCACCTAGCCCCATCCAGCTACGTGGCTAGCTCCTAAGCCATCTGTCTCCTTTCATGTCTCAAGGCAAAAGGCCTTTTCTCTTTCCTCTTCCCAGAGTTCCTTTCTCCCGCCCAGGAAGTCCCTCCTTCCACTTCTCTCTCTGCCCAGCTACAGGCTGTCAGCAACTTTCATTATCCAATCAGGGATAATTGAGGAGCATTCCTCACATCACATGGATACAGGAGATGGCTCAACCTTCATAACAATGCCCGTGGCAGGGTGGAAACCAAATCTCAGGACACTGAAATCATCATCTGAAAACAGTGCACAAGACCGTTCTCCAACAACAACAACAAAAAAATGTGGCCTCTAGACATAGATGACCATCAATAGACTCACAGAATGGGCCACTGGAAAAAAAATAAACACACATTCTAACTTGTCCAAGCTGAGACAGAATAGAGATATCTAAAATAAACATTTTCTGGATTTTTATCGTAGAGTTCCTCTTGGCTTCCAGCCTCTGCTGTTTATAGGTTCCTCTAACCATATATTCAGGTTTATTCATATTTAGGTAACATTTATCAAATGTTTATTAAGTATGATAGCTAATTTCATATATCAACTTAAGTAGGCTATGGAATGCCACAGAGGGTAAAAAGGTAAAACTTTCGTTTTCCCAGTTGTTTCTGTAACAGTGTCTCCTAAAGAGATTTGAATTTGTAGACTGAACGAGGTTCCCTTCAGCAGTCCTTGCACACAGGTATGCTTGTTTTGAGTTTTCAGGTTCAAACCAGGGCTCATGAGACACTCAATTCACAGGCCTTTGGACTCACTGAATTATATCACTGGATCTCCTTTTGGCTTGCAGACAACGGATTATAAGATTTCCTGGGCCTCCATAGGCCAATTTCTACACACACACACACACACACACACACACACACACACACACACACTCACAGACACTATTGCATCTGTTTCTCTAGAGACCTTTGCATAATATACCAGGTCCTAGGCACTTTCCCGTACACTATTTTGTGTATAATATTTTTTTTTTTGGTTTTTCAAGTTGTGTATAATATTTGAAACAGGCCTGAGGTAAATGCTATCACCACCATTTCATAAGATGAAAAGAGGAGCTCAGTGGGGTAACTTGGCTGAGGCAGCATGGGAGACAGAGCTTCTAACTCTAATTCAAATATTCCCCTCATCATCAACATTTGCATGGTTTTAAATTTGAAAGTACTCTTTCAGTTTACAAAATAGGAAATTAATGGTAAGAGTCCTTAATCTACTATAGTTTATCTTCCATCTGCAAAACTCTATCTTAACTCCCTCTGTTTAGGAAATTGTCCTCACGAAGCAGAAGCTACCTCTTGTTATTTGAACTGTAAGTCCATATACTGTGCTTGTGTTCCTGGTGGGTGAGTTTAGAGCTGTGTTACTAAATATGGTAGCCACCCACCACACATGACACTGAACACTAGGGGGGGCTAGCCTCTGTGTTGAAATGATATTTGGACGTACGGAGTTAAACAGAATACATTGTTAGGTGGCTAGAGAGATTGTTCAGTGGCTAAGAGTTCATAATGTTCTTGCAGAGTTCCCAACACCCACGCTGGGTAGCAGACAGCCACCTGCACCTCCTCCAACTCCAGAGGATCCAATGATGTAGGCATAATTTATAAACTATTAATATCTATAAACACGTACCAACCCAGTTCAGGCTCAGTTCAGTCTAGGCTGAAAGTCTTGGCAAGTCTCCCGTCTAGAGTCTTTCGAAGTGGGGCAGCATTGAGAAGCAATGCCAATCAAAACACCCCCTTCCAGTTTCCCGGGCCTTCCTTTTTATACGCTATCTTTAATTATGCATCCAGATGCCTTCTCACTGACCAACCTATGTCTTCATCCCGAGGTGCACCTGTTCCAAGATCACAAGCTCTCCCTGGAAGATCACAGTGCTCTCTGACCCAGGTGCACCTCACAGGTGAAAGTCATTCAGGCTGATTTCGTTTCGTATGCCCCTTTTATGAGACTGTTTTTCAGAAGCACTCCCATAACTTTTACATATTAATTCAAAATAAGTGTGTTTGAAAAAAAAATCCAAACCTCCATAACACAATGACCCCTTCCAGCCTCCAGGAGCACTACAGTCATGTACACAGCCCTTCCCCACATATGCACATAATCACAATCCTTAAAATACATAATTAGGGTTGAGCAGTGGTGACCGAGTGCCTTTAATCCCAGATCTCTGAGTTCAAGGCCAGCCTGGTCTATACAGAGTGAGTTCTGAGACAGACAGGGCTATACAAAGAAACCCTGCCATGAAAAACCAAAAAAAAAAAAAAACAATAGAATACATAGTAAGAATTCCACTTGTTACTTTAAAATATATTTGTATTAGTTCTTTGAGAATTTCATACATGCATATCATGTATTTTTATCATTTTCACCCTCAACTCCTTCCCCTAACTCTGCTCAGATTCGTCCCAGACCCACTCCCTACCCCTAACCCCCTCCTAACTTTGGTTTTTGCTTTTTTTTTTTTTTTTTTTTTTTTAGATTTATTTTATTTATTTTATGCATATGTGTGCTCTATCTGCATGTACACCTGCATTCCAGAAGAGGGCACCAGATCACATTGTGGATGGTTGTGAGCCACCATGTGGTTGCTGGGAATTGAACTCAGGACCTTTGGAAGAGCACTAGGCAGTGCTCTTAACCGCTGAGCCATCTCTCCAGCCCGGTTTTTGCTTTTTTAAATAAGACATCAAGTCCAGTTTGTGCTGCTTTTATATTCAAGGGCATGAGGCCATCCACTGGAGCCTAGTTAAGCTACAAGGGGACACTCCCTACAAGAAAACTGACTTGCTCTTCCCTAGAAGCTATTCACTGTCAACAACCCCCCAGCTAGGGGTCAGGGTTCTTGAGCAACTCCTTGCTTCAAGCTGGAACACTGACTGGATTGATCTTGTGCGGATAACCACAGCCTGTGAGCTCACGAGTGCAGCAGTCCTTTTTACTCTAATCCTCCCCAAGCTTTGACTCTTACAGTCTTTCTGCCCCCTCCTCCACAATATTCCTTGAGCCTTGACTTGAGGGTTCACTTAAAAACAAACAAACAAAAAAAAAAAAAACCCAAACCTTTCCTAATGTGGCTCTTAAAAATCTCAAACTACATATGTGGTTTACATTATATTTCTGTTGGACAGCTTGAAAGTACAGGGCTAATGCATGACTATGTTGTGTTAAACATGGAGGTTGAAATCTAGTGCTGTGACACAATTCGACCTTCTATCCATTCCATTGGGAGTAGTGGCAGTGATCACAGCTGTATCTAGTTTTGGGGGCATGACGTATTACACTCTCAGCTTAGGTTCCTACATCGAGCAGTGACTACAGTAGAGGCTTCCTGGACCCGATGTGGGCACTTCAATGACTGTTGCATATGAAGATCCTATAGGTACCTAAGACCCTTCTAAGAAATTCTTTTCCTGTGAAGGCTCTTCAAGGAGCTCCCTCCCTTCTCTGTCCTAGTTTACAGGATTTTTCCTCCTTTCAGCATCAATGATGACTAAAATGTAAGCCACACACTTGTCATCTGCTAGTGTCTCACAGTGAAGTGTACTGTCTTCTCAGCCACACTGTAGAATTACCTGTGGCAAGGACCCTGTGGTAGTTTGAATGAAAATGACCCCCATAGCTGGGCATGGTGATGCACGCCTTTAATCCCAGCACTCAGGAGGCAGAGGCAGGGGGATCTCTGTGAGTTCAAGACTAGCCTGGTCTACAGAGTGAGTCCAGGACAGCTAGGGCTACACAGAGAAACCTTGTCTCAAAAAAAAAAAAAGAAAAGAAAAGAAAAAGAAACTAAGGAAGGAAGAAAGAACGTGGCCCCCATTGGCCTATAGGGAGTGGCACTATTAGAACGTGTGGCCTTTTTGAAGGAAGTGTGTCACTGGGGGTGGGCTTTGAGGTTTCAGATGCTCAAGCCAGGCTCACTGTCACTCTGTCTTTCTGTTGCTTGAGCATCTGGATACAGAACTCTCAGCTTCTTCTCCAGCACCATACCTATAGGCATGCTGCCACGCTTCCCACAATGAAAATGAAGAGCTAAACCTTTGGACTGTCAGTCAGTCCCAATTACATGTTTTTCTTTGTAAGAATTGCTGTGGTCATGGTGTCTCCTCACAGCAATAAAAACCCTAAGACAAACCCTGTGTTGAACATTATTGTTCTTAGTATCTGTCAGACTCTCTTGGTGATATCCCTGAAGAAAATACTTGTTATCACTACAGATCTCTGTAGTAGGCAGGGAGTCATTATCCTTGTTTGTAGACAAAGAAACTACAGCTTAGTGACTAGCTGAGTTTTGCAGCTGGTTTGCTGCCAAGTGTGAGCAGAAGCCCCACGGCCTACTCTCTTTCCTTCATTCCAGGCTCTGCCACACCCATAAAAAGGCATGTTAATTTCCTAGGGCCACCAAAATAAATATCACATTTATTTGACTGGGCAGCATAAAACGGTATGTGCACTCATGGTTCTGAAGGACGTACATCGAAAACTGAGGTCTCATCAAAGTATGTTTCCTCTGAAACCTAGAGGCAAGCAAATCTGAGTTTCTGATGGTTTGCTGATGACATCTGGCTTTCCCTGCCATGTTGCTGTGTTTCTCCAATCTTTGTCCTTGTCCTCACCTGAATCTCTCTCTCTGCCTCAGTCTTCACAAGCTCCATTAGATCACATTTCCAATTTCCTCGTGACTTGGTTTTTTATTTTTGTTTTGTTTTGTTTTAGGTTTTTCGAGACAGAGTTTCTCTGTGTATCTCTGTCTATCTTGGACTCACTCTGTAGACCAGGCTGGCTTTGAACTCAGAGATCCACCTGCCTCTGCCTCCCGAGTGCTGGGATTAAAGGAATGTGCCACCATGCCCAGCGTGACTTGGTTTTAACTTAGTTGTGTCACTAGTGATCCTGCTTCCAATTATGATCCCATTCTCTAGTGGTTAGAAGCTGAACCTATTTGGGGGTGAGCACAATTCAACTCATAACAGATGGTAAACATAAGGAAACCATGCCATGGTTCCATGATTTGCTCCAAGGATTACATTATAGTGAGAAAGAAACTAGAGGTGAGTTGTAAATTGTCCCATCAACTGCTTGGTTTATATGTAGACTGATAGAGTATGGACACCATATGTCGTCATGAATTTAGTGTATCTCTTACCTCATAAAAGGACTTAATGGTCACCACAAATACAATCGCAGCCCTATTCTAACTAGCAGATCTTTCCAGCTGTCTCAAACAAAGATATATGCTTGTGAGAAATCAATAGAAAAAGAGCTTGTTGCAGGGACCCTGTAGCTCCTCCAGAGGACTGCTTTGGGGACTGAGGAACTAATGGGAGACTTGCAGAAGACCAGAGGCTTATGTCTCCTGGTGAAAGGCCTAAGACCCAGAGCGGCCCTTAGGCCATAAAAATAAAAACGCCAAGACCTTTTAATATTTCACCGTTTAGGCCTTAGCTGGGCAGATTCTCAACTAGCTCATCTAAGTTAACCTGACCACCTAGCCCCATCCAGCCACATGGCAAGCTATACCTTCCAGGCCTGTAGTCATATCTGTCTCCTGGTGAAACGACCTTCCTTCTTCTCCTTCCTAGAGCTCCTTTCTCTCTCTCCCAAGAAGTCCTGCCTTCTGCTTCTCTCTCTGCCTAGCTATTGGCTTACCAGATTTTTTATTGACAGCTGCTACATCCATACAACACACAAGCTATTCCTCTACAGAGACTAGATGGAAGAACTAGTCAAACACATTTAAGAAGCCCAATGAGGACATGTAACTAGCACTTAGTTCTGCTCCATTGTTCAGGTATTTCTTCCTTTCCTACATTGAAAATATACACCAGTTTTTAATCAAAACACAAGAATTTAAAAACGATAATGAAAAGAATGCCAGTCATTTTCAGTCAGGACCTCAGTGGGAATCCATGAAAGACTAGCATAAGCTAGGCAGAAGCTCAGGTATTTAGTGAAAGCTAATAACAGAGTCAAGTACCAAATAAGCCGTCTCCATAGCTATTTCTTCTAAACAGGAAGGGTACACCTGGGCTTTGTGTCAGCACCATCTCTAAAGTTCTCTTGGTCAAGTGACTTAATCTCTTTGTATTTGCCAAGTGCAAAGTGAGGATGGCTACCCAGGTGGGCTTGGTAAAGATTAAGGATCTATTATAGTCCGATGGGCATAAAATAGACAGGTCATTAACTTAAATCTTTCCTTTGCCCACTCCTACAAATATATTCAATATAATATCTGCCCATTGAGCCATCCTCCCTGACATATAAAAAGTGATTTACATTTAGTTTTAAAAACCAGTAGATGAAAAACAATATAGCATACCAGTAACTACTTAGATTCAAATTTCCACATTCATTAATTCAACAGACATTTATTGAGTAACCACCCTTCCCAGTTATGGTGTTAAAAACAAAACATCTTCCCTCTCATAGGGATTTTACTGTTTAAAGATTAGATAGTAAGTAAACAACAAATACTTCATTTAAAACTATAGCTAGACACTGTGGCACATGTCTGTAATTCTAGCAGTTGTGAGGTAGAAGCAATAATCACAGAGCATCTGAGTACAGACTGGGATATGTTGAGGCCCTCTCTCAAAAGTAAAATAAAAGTTGAAGGGCCAGTTACAGTGGCACATACTCATAATATTGGGGAAGCTAAGGCAGGAGGATCACGGGATCAGGGTCAGCCTGGGTTACAGTGATAACTTGTCTCAAAACCAAGGAGATGCTGTTCAAAAGCACCCTTTGTGCCATGGAAGAAAAGACAAAGGCATGATTATGATGACTCACGCACGGGGCAGATTTGTTTAGCAAAGATGACCCAGTGGCCTTTCTGAGGTGGCAATTAAACCAAAACCTGAAGGATAACAAGAAGTCACACATGCAAATGACAAATGGAAGGTCTTGCAGCTAGCTAGTCAAATCCACATGTACAAAGTCAGGCAGGAGAAAAAAGTAATAGGAGTTGCAGATGGGAGGCTCAACATATTAGAGGGATCACACAGAATTGAGTTCAGCTTCCTACCATGGCCTGGAGGCCCTTTAAACATTGCCTCCTTACACCTAGTTCTGACCATGCAAGCCTACTTTTTCTGTCCCTCTTCCCTCACAAACTCATTCCACCTGAAAGGCTTTGTTGCAGGATCTTCCCATAGCATCCGGTCAGTCGGTCTTAGGGTCATATGTTAATCTGTGAGAGATGTTGCTCAAAGTCCATTCTCTTTCGCTGGTTTGCTCTTTTCCTGTTCCTTATCACTACCATTATTTTGTTGTTGTTATCATCTACTCCTTCACACTAGATTGTGGATTCCACGAAGTTTATACTCTTCACTGCTATAACCCTAGACTTGGAATCAATATCTGTAAGTGACAGATACCCAAAGGATACTTTAACGCCCAAAGAAAACTATGATGGACAGATAATACAAGGTAAAAAGCTGATGGCTGTTTGAGACAAATAGGGAAGGCGTCCAGAACAGGTAGGTTTGGAATTAAAATCGGAGAGGAGGGTTGGAGGCGCACCTACACAACAAAACTGGTTTCTGTCTTCTCCCTTGGGTCAGGGACTCCATTTGCTCTAGGGCCTTAAGCCCAGGACCCGGCATTTGGTGGATGCTTCTATATGAACAGAGGCTCACGGACAACCGTAGGGTATGAAGGAACTAACGGGTTCTACTAGTCTCAAATTTGGGGTCTACTAATTTGGGTACAGTTCAGCAGCTAGGAAAGGTGAGCAGGCTGTAGACTCAGGATCCCCGGTGCAAAGAACAGAAGAGACCAATTCCAAATACCGCAGAGGCCGGACACCGGCCGCTGCGGCTGCGCAGTCCAGTTCTCCGTCACCGAGCAGCGGGACGCCGGCCGGACCGCTCCCATCGCGCACGCGCACCGTACGCTTCCCACCTCCCACAAGATGGCGGAGGCCCCGTCGTGAGGGGGCGGAGTGTGGCTGCCGGAAACCCGGCCGCTGCCTTGGGGGAGCTTCGGGCGAAGGCCCGGGAGCAGCTGACCGAGGCTGGCGCGATGCTGTTCCCGGGAAGCGCAGTCGGCTGCCTCTGAGAAAGGTGGAGCGAGGAGTTGCCTTTCCAGCGCCCCCTATGTACGCCTCCCTGCGCCCGGGGCCGGTCGCCGCTTTGCCCGCCTCGGTACCACCCGCGACTCCCGGGGCCCGGCGCTCCGGGGGCGGCCGGGGCCGAGTCCCGCGGGAAGGGAGGCGCCCGGGCTGCGCCCGTGCTTGCGGCCGCGGAGCGAGTGCCTGGCAGGTGAGTGCGGCTGCGCGCCCCGGCGACTCCCGACCCCGGCGGCAGGATTCCGCCGCTCCTCGGTCTGCACGCTGCTGGCCTGCCCCTCCCCGGCCTTCCTCGCCGGCTCGCGGGCTCCGGTTCCCACACCGCAGGCGGGGGTCGTGACCCCCTCCGCCCTCGCACCTCTCCCGGCTCCGCCGGCAGCCTCGCCCCTGCGCGCGGTCTTCTATCCGCTCTGGGTCGTCCAGCCCGTGTGGCTCGCGGTCAACCTCCTGGCTTCCTTCTAAAAACTTTTGAGCTCCGGGAGAGGACTGTCTGAGCCTGGCCTCTGGAGTTAACAGAGAAAAGGCGTGGTGTTCAGAGGCCGGTGGGGTCCGTTCTCCTTGAGAAGGGTTCCCCGTGGGCTGGGATGGGTTAAGAGTCCGACCCCTGCCTAATGGAACCTGCGATGGCAAAATGTATGCTTCTAAATCATTAATCACTTTGGGCATAGACAGTCTTTGGTCTTAGCTTTGGAGGCGGAGGCGTGAGTTTTGTGGGGCGTTAGGTTTTGTAGATCCGTTGAAAGAATTGGGGAGTGTTACGTTCCTTTAAAAACAAAAACCTTATTAATGTAAGATAACTCATAATGGCACAAGAAAGGATAAGTCACTCATACATTCTTTACGTATTAGCCTGAAGTGCGCATTGAAGCTTTAGAACTCCCAATGTGCAAACCCTTTGTTTTTGTTTTTTTAGGAAGGACTGATGGAGAAAAGCTTTTAAAGTTCAAAACTGTTCAAATTTCTTGTATTCTCAATTGTTACTAATGCTTACCAGCACTTAAAGCTCTTGATAGCCCCTGTAACGTGAGTTTGTGCTAATCTCAGCTGCTGCTCGAGGTTAATCTCGATTACTGATACAGAAAAACTTGTCCTGAGTAATTTAGGAACATTGCCAAACTTTGCAAGTGCAAACTGCCCCATCAGAGTGGCAGTGGAGGAAGTTGTCCAGGAGTTAGTCTCATCTGTCCCATTACTTGGATGTGTCAAAAGCCCCAAAGTGGGATTAAAAATACTTACACATTGCCTTTGGAGATTGCAAATAAGTGGAGTTTTGAAAGCTGGTTTGAAAGGCTGGGACATTAGCTCAGTGGTAGAGTGCTTGTAAGACCAACTCTGTTCATTCTCCAGGATTGTAAAAAAGAAAAGAAAAAGAAAGATTATAAATTAAAGTTTGAGAAATAGAATTGCCCACTTTAAAAGAAGAAATCATTTTGAGTCTTACGTCTCATTTGTTTGTTGGTTGGTAGCCTTCACTCTTAAGACTGCATGCTCTTAGGTCTTGTCTGTCACGCTGGTGCTGTGCCTTCATTTCAATTTGGAGGGACAAGAGGAAGTGGGACCTTTAAAGTCCAGTGGCTGAGAAAAATCTCATTTGTCTGAGGTGTACTTCCTCTATTTCCTAGGGGGTTCTGTTTTGTTTTAATATTATCTCTTTATTTGCTCAAGTTTCAGAGGAAGAAAGGTCTGTCTCTACAAGAGCAACTCCTTTCCACCTGCCTTTATTCAGAGCTATCCATCATCATCATTGGGAAGCCCCCTTCCATCTCTCCCTCTCTGTTCTGTGCGTATGTTTATGTTTTCCTCTGAGCTTCCAGACACAACTCGAGGAGGCCATTGCAAATTCCAAATTTCCTTCAGGAGTCTTTCATCCAAGGACTCTGATGTAGTCAGGTAAATCTTTCAGTCTTAATTTTGATTTGTGTTGAAACTGTCCATTAGTGGCTGTGGTCACATTACCACTTAGACTCTTCAGGATCTATAAAGTAGGGTGTAGTACTTAGCTTGCGAGATGGCTATAGAGGGAGTTAATATGTGTTAAATGTCTGTCTAAGTGTTTGGCACATCCTCATCTTCATCTTTCGTCTTCACTGTGAAGTCACTATGAATTGGAGCTGCCTTAGTTTATCTCAATGTGCTGAGATGAGTGGGGCCATCAAGATATCTCAGCAGGTAAAGGCGCTTGCCTTGGAACCTAGCAACCTGAGTTAGATCCCCAAGACCCACATGGTTGAAGGAGATAACCAGCTCTTTTATGCTGTGCTCTGATCTACATCACACACAGATATACAATAAATAAATGTAATTTTTAAAAACCTTTAAAAAAAAAAGTCACTAGAGGCTTTGTGTGGTGGTGCACACCTTTAATCCCAGCACTTGGGAGGCAGAGGCAGGCAGATCTCTGTGAGTTTAAGTCCAGCCTAGTCTAAAGTGAGCCAAGGATACACAGAGAAACCCTGTCTGGAAAAAAAAAAATCACTAGTGAACACTAAGAACCAAATCTAATGACAGCTTCTGTGTCATCTTTGGTTTCTATAGGCAGTTTGTAAACTATATAGTACTCTGTAGTGATAAATTATGTAATCTTAGTGTTCTGCATTGTACTTTCTAGATTCCTGATTCATTGAAAGCATCTTTGCATGTCCTGCGCTCTCTAACTTCAATCTTCCCTTAATCCCTATATCATCTAAGCTATAAATAGGATTTATAAGCAAAGGTAATGTATTTGGTTCTTGTAATTGCCAGATGCATATTTAAAAATGGCATGAAGTCTGGTTTGTTTAGAGATTATATAATCAGTACTGAAAGTCCTTTTTTTTCTCCTTTTTTTCTCAACACTGTCCTCCTGTTTGAATTCTTTGCTCATACTTGCTTCTCTCCTAATAAAACAGCTGTTAGCAATGTCCATGTTATGGTATTCAGTTACTGCCAAAGGAAGGTTGGCGCCTTCTCTTCTAGCCATTTCCCGGAGTCGTCAGCTCTCCTGTGATTGAACAGTACAGAAGATCTTGCTGCTTTTGTCTGGAGTGTGGTACTTAGGTAGGAGTGAATGCTATCTAAAAATGAGGACTGCAGCCCAATGTGGGTTGGGGATAAAACGGATCCTAGAAAGGTGACTAATGTCCTCAAGGCTTTGTATGTTCTTTGGTGTGTTTTCTTGGTGGTCATATCTTTTTTTTTTCTTTTACGATATAAATCATTTCTGTGTGGATATTTCTAATTTCTGGAGCTCTACTTCCCACTGCACTGTTTGCTGTGTATCCCTGTCTTGGATGTGCTGCTAGAAGTCACATAACAATTGAATCACTTAACTGCCTGATTTAATGAGTATCTCACATAAAAAGATGATCAGATGGGCTGAGAGATGGCTCAGCGGTTAAGAGCACTGTCTGCTCTTCCAGAGGTCCTGAGTTCAATTCCCAGCAACCACATGGTGGCTCACAACCATCAATACTGGAATGTGATGCTCTCTTCTGGCATGTAGGGGTACATGCAGATTGAGCTCTCATATATGTAAAATAAACAAATAAATACATCTTTTTTTTTTTGGTTTTTCGAGACAGGGTTTCTCTGAATATCTCTGGCTGTCCTGGACTCGCTTTGTAGACCAGGCTGGCCTCGAACTCACAAAGATCCGCCTGCCTCTGCCTCCCAAGTGCTGGGATTAAAGGC
>CAJQZJ010006354.1:764997-776797 GCA_907164525.1 Lophiomys imhausi | reverse complement strand
CTCTTTCTCTCTTTAAAAAAAAAAAAAAAAAAAAAGATCAGAGTTAAGAGGATTTGTGGCTAGTCAGCTTAGCTGCACAGTGAGGCTCTCAGGGACCCATTTCTATGATTGACTAGTCTTAATGTGGTAACCTTTGAACATAGTCATATCCTGTCTTGGTTGTACATGGCTCTCTTTTTCCAAGTCTCATTCAATTGTCTTTGGTAGCCAAAGACATCTTAACTCTTAATTAGGCAAGTAAGCCTTCCACAAAAGGCCTGTATCAATCAAGTGTCTATCCTAATTGTAATATTTGGAAAACTCATTTGTGGCATTTAAATATAAGAAGAGGCTGAAGAGAAAATGATATGTAGTGTCAATGGCATACTTCTACATTGTCCTATGGAGAAGTAAGGGTTGGTTTTTTTGTTTTCTTTGTTTGTTTTGTTTTTGTGTGTGTGTGTGTGTTTGTTTTTTGGTTTTTTTGAGGCAGGATTTCTCTGTGTAGCTCTGGCTGTCCTGGAGATTAGGCTGGCTTTGAAATCACAGAGATCTGCCTGCCTCTGCCTCCTGAGTGCTGGGATTAAAGATGTCCACCAACACACCCATCGAGAAGTAAGTTTTAAAAAGAAAATTTGCAAATACTACTCAGCTGAAAGTACAGTTTACCTGTTCATTGTTATAAACCATACATAGGTATTTGCCATTTTCAGTAACCAAAAGTAACTGTTTAAAGTGGATTCTTTTGTGAAATTTGCAGAATTTGAGTGGTATGGTAGAATATTATATTCTTTCGAAGTTGATACCATGTTAAGTACATTTAAGCATACCAGTGGAGCCTCTCTTGAGACCAGATAAAAACAGTTACTATGAAATGGATTTGTGGTTCCTTGTCAGGGAAAGCATCTGAAAATACAGGGAACCATATTTGGTTGTCACAATAACTCTCAACTCCCACGAGCAGTTAGGGAGTAGATCAGATACACTAAGTAAAAGCTGTGATGTTTGTTGTGGTTTCACAAAGCAGAGACTTCGTACCTTCAGAATGCCACTACACACACATTGAGATCAACAAATGCTTTGCTTTCTGGAAGAATTCATACTGATCCACTTACAGTCTTATACTGTAAATGACAGGAAAATATTCAGACTGGCCTTTAAAAGGAAATGATTAGATCTTGTGTTAAATGTTAGCTTAGGATCATCCAGTGGCCCCTGAGTAAGGAGGGACTTTGCTCAAGGGCTCTAATTTGTTCTGCTCTTATTTCCCTTAATTCTGGTCTCATTCTCTGGCCTGTCTCATGGTAGAAAATTACTGTAACACCTTCAGACTTAATGCCCACATTTCATGTATGAAGTAAAATGAAGCATCGCTTTGATATTTGATGTTGTGTTTGTTGAGTGTCATCACTTCTGACCTAAGCACCTATTCCTACAAACTTCATTAACTTTTCTGTCTTGCTACACCTTTGCAGACTGTGTCCTCATTAAGTATCATATTCTATTTTTTCTGTCTCATTCTATATTCTCCTTTAAGTATCTTTATGTTCTTAAGTTCTAAATGTCTAGATTACTTTGTGGCTTAGTGGTTTGACTATATATGGAAATAATGAATGATTTTGTGCCTAGCACAGAAAGATATGTTGTAGGAAAAGCAGAGAAAAGAAGATCCTTCCCTTGTATTCATTCCTTCAACAGCTGTTTTTGAGCCTGGAATTATGCACATTGTACGTGCCACCAAAGCATGTATATGATGGGCTTGTAATTTATAAAATATGAATTTGTTTGGAAGCCTTTCTGAGTTCTAGTAGTAGTTTTGTCATTTGTCATTTTGGCATCGAAGGGAGAATTGGTTTGGGACCTTTCATGGATTTCCAAGAGTCTTACATAAATAACATAGTATTTGCATATAATTTCTGCACATCCTCCCAAATACTTTGTCATCTTTAGCATATTTACAATACAGGTTGAACACTCCCAAATACAAACACCTGAAACCTGAAAAGTTCCAAAATATAAATTTATTTTTAGCAGCAACATGACACAAGTGGAAAAGTCCACTTACGACCTCATGTGACAAGTCACAGTCAAAATGTGGGCACATTAAAATATTATACTGCCTCAGTATAAAGTTAGATGAGTAAAGTGTGTGTGTATCCAACTTAAGTGAATTTTATGTTTAGACTTGCATACCATCCCTAGAATAGCTCAAACATGTAAATACCTGAAAATCTGAATATTTTTTATCTAAAGCATTTTGGATAAGAGATAATTTAATATGTACCTATTTCAATGTAAATAGTAATTAAGCTGTGTGTTTAGAGAATAATAACAAGAAAGGTCACACGTGTTCAGTGCAGATAGAAAGTTTCTTCCCAGTTTTTAATCCACTATCAGTTAAATCCAAAGATTCAAAACTTATAAAATGTTCAGTTCACTGCACTTTCTCAGTCAGCAAATGTAAACACAAGTACCACTCATTTAACAAGTATCTTAGGTAGAGTTCCTGTCTACATGTGCAGGGCCTGGGCTTGATTCCCAGCACCTCACAAAACAAAGCAAACAAAACCCAGCTTTGAGGGCTTACTGTGTAATAAGCAAGGCTGCTAAGTTTACGTCTTAGCAGAGGACACAGCCAACAAAACAGTGTATGGGCAGGCCATGCTTAGGCTTTGAAGTGAATCAGGTGGCTTCCGGTGATGAAGCTGATTACTCTGGATAAGTCGGTAAGGACCTGGATGGGTGACATAGTGGTGAAAGTCATGGGACGGTCTACTTGGGTGAAGTGGTCTATGTTGACCTTGTCACGATTTGAAATCAACAGTACACTAACTTTGTGTATGCATAACTTTGTCTGTGTGTGTGTGTGTATAAAACTTTGTATAACTTTGTATATTTCTGCTCAGAAATACTTTATACATGGTCAGTTGAAATTATATCTTCCTTGAATGCTTGTTATAAACCAGCAGAGAAAATATGGAGGTTCTAATAGTAGTTTTGTCATTTTGTCATATGTAGTCATAGGCTGGGAGTTTTTCTTTGTGGAACAGTTTTTGCTAATTAAATCTCTCCTCTCTTTCTCTTTCCCTCTTTCCCCTTCTTTACTGCAGATTGAACCCCGTGCTTCCCACAGACTAGGTAAGCTCTCTACCACTGAGCTATACCTCCAGTACTTGGTTTCTCATCTGTGTGCACAGTTGAGTGGGAGGTCAGAAGTTGGCCTCTGGTGTCTATCTGGAGCCATCTGTCTTGCTTGAGACAGGATCTCATCTGGACAGGAACCCCAGGGAGCTTCTTAATTAGGCTAGGCTGGCTAGCCTAATTACATACATATACACCATCAATATTATTTAGAGTACTGCATGTATTTATTTACTGTATCTTAGATTTCCTGTGAACTTCTAGGTAGAATCTTTTTTAGTAACCTTAAAGAATCTGAAACACATCCTTTAGAATGTACTCTTATCTGCCTGAAATGCCTTTATTTTTCCTTTTTTTTTTTTTTTTTTTAAGGTGTTTTCAAGACAGGATCTCTCCGTGTAACAGATCTGGCTGTCCTGGAACTCACTCTGTAGACCAGAATGGCCTTCAATTCAGAGATCCACTGAATGCTGGGATTAAGGCATGTGTCACAATGCCTGACTGACACCATAGCTCTTAATATCTCCTTTTAAAATAATCTTGTCATGTTCCTTTTAATGAGGAAAACCTTTTAACTTTGTCTTCTGCTTTATTACTCTGTGATGAGGCAGTTCTTTGGGCTTCATGAATGTATGGATCAGTTCTTATCAGTCCCACATTTGTCAGCCAAATGGCCTTCAAATAGCACCTTTGCTTCAGTCTTCTCTTTTGTCGTTAATAAGATTCTGCATTACTATGTGAGAACCTTCCTGCCTCTTGTGTGCCCCACCCCCTCTTATTTGGTCTTAAAGACTTCATTTATTCTGGGCAGTTTTATCCTCAAAGTACCTGTTTTTTCACCAGTATTTTATTACTCATCTAGTTAGTGCTTAATTTGGGTTATTTTATAGTCCCAATATTTTTATTCAAATCTGTGTAACTTTTTATAGTTTGCAGTTTCATGCAAAAAACAAAAAAACCAACCATATGTCTGTCTGACCATTATCCTCCTGAGTATAATAATTAGGAAGTTATAATCTGTCAACTCCAGTGGTTACAAATCTCTGTGGATCTGTTGGAAAAAATAATTTGATGTGGAAGATGATGTTAATCTTTTTGTGAAGATTTTTATTTGGTATTGTCAAGAGTTTGAGGTTAAAACCACCTTAATCAAATTTCACCTTGTTAACTGCTGAACTTCCTGGTGACTTATGTGTGGCCAGAGTTCGTGATCTCTGTTACGATTTGGATGTGGGTGTGTCCTCCAAAGGTCCATGTGTTAAAGGCTTTCGTCCCCAAGGTAGCACTGTTAGGAGCTCTGATGTGAGGTGTTTAGTATTGATGTCGTCCCCTGAAAGGTCAGTTTGCTTCTTGGGCTCATGAGATGAGCTGCTTGCGTTAATTGTATATCCACTATCTTGTGCTCCTCATCAGAGTCCCAAAGTAGTGGGGCCGGCCGATAGGTTATGTGGGGTATCTGCTCTTTGTGTTACTCAGGGGTTTTATTGGAATAACAAAACGGAGTATAGTGTCCTAGTTCCTTCCTATCTTAAAATGGAGGGGCCCTTGAGAACCTCACCCCAAAGTCAAAGATGTTTTCACTGTAGTTGCCATTCTTGTCTGGGACTCTTAGTTTGGCCCCCAGTCTAGGAGAGCAAGCAGCATTAAATGTTTGTTTGTTTGTTTTTAACAAACTCACAAAAAGCAAAAGTTGAGATCATTTTTCTGAGTCCCAACTTCTAGTGAGTTTAAGCTGTTTATTTCTCGTTATGTTAATACTTTTTTTTTTTTTTTTTTTTGGTTTTTCGAGACAGGGTTTCTCTGAATATCTCTGGCTGTCCTGGACTCGCTTTGTAGACCAGGCTGGCCTCGAACTCACAAAGATCCACCTGCCTCTGCCTCCCAAGTGCTGGGATTAAAGGCGTGCGCCACCACCGCCCGGCTATGTTAATACTTTTAATGTTCTTAAGATTATTTTAGTATTCAGCTTAAAATTATTTTCAGAGGGATAGTTGGTCTCAATAGCCTAATGTGCTGTTCTATAAGTAGATGTCCAGACATTTCATAACTTGTTCAAAGAAGACTAACCATTCCTTAATAGTCATTTCTTTGTGTTAATGCCTCTTTGTAGCATAAATGAAAGACCCAGGACATAAAAATTAACATGTGGTTGTTTTCTTAACACCTAACATGTTTGTTTTGTTTTATTGAGACAGGGTATCTATACAGCTCTGCCTGCCTCTAATTAAGAGACCCCCTGCTTCTGGAATTAGAGGCCTGAGCCACACCACTCCCTGCTCTAACATGTTTTACTTGCCAGGCATTTCCTGTTACCTGTGCAGAGCCCCAGGAAGATAGGCAGGATATTGTATTTGATTGTACATCACTGGAGAAATCCGTCCAGCCTGTCAGGACATAATGTGGACATTGCACAGTGGGATCTTACAACGATGGGGAGGACAAACACTGAGTTGACAAAGGCCTGCAAACAAATTGTCCTCTAATATTTTGCTAGCAGTTGGCTTATTTTCAGTAATTAATGTGAGAACTGTGTTATTAGATGTTTTGATTTTTAAACTTAGATGTTTATTTTGGGGTGAAGGTATATGCCTGTGTCCCATCATGCATATGGAGGTTCAAAGACTATTTGGAGGCATCAATGCCCTCCTTCCACCATGTGTGTCCCTGGGATCAAACTCAGGCTATCAGTCTTAACGGTAAGCACCTTTACCTGGTGAGGCATCTTGTCAGCCCCAGGGTGTTGTGAATTTTATTCTTTCATGGACAAAATAGAATTTTAAATCTTATATATCTATAAAAATGCATAATTTTTCTTTGAATTCTGAATTTATTTAATTAAAAATGGAAGTCAGACTTTTAGTTTGGAAGTTCTGGGCTTTACATTGGTGGGCAGTCTTCCTTGTTTGGAAGGTTATGTTGGAAATTTAAAATAACATTACTATCTATGGTTATTTGATATTCATCATAACTGTTAGCATGGGATGCCATCCATATCTGCAATTAAATTGATGCATCAAAAAATACAAAAGCAATCCTCTTGGAAGGAAACCTAGAATTTCTGAATTTTGCTTGATTCTTTTTTTCTTCTGCCAAATGAATATACTGAATTGAAGATCCATGTTGACTATGGTGCCTTTGATACCTGCTTTGTTTCAAGTTTTCTCACTTGCCTTCAGAATGCTGGATAATAAATTCCATGCCAATCCCAAGCCTGACCTGTCTGTTTCTTACCCAAAATGCTTGAGACTAGAGGTATTTGGATTTTCATCTTTCCTGGATTTTGCAGTATTTATATATGCATAATTTGGGCATGGGACCCAACTCCAAACATGAATTAGTTTATATTTCTCATATATGTCAAGCTGTGTGTGTGTGTGTAGATATACATATATTCTTTTGGTTGTGCCATGACCAGACCTAGGGCCTAATGCCTTGGTAAACACACACTGTACAGCTGTGTATTTTATACATCAGTTTGTATTTTGAATGTGGCCTGTTACATGAGACCAAGTGTTAATTGTCCAGTTATGTTGGCACTTACAAAGTACTGGATTATGGAAAGTTGCATTTGTGATTTTCAGATTACAAGTAATCCACCTGTGTATTTTCTTTCTTTTTTTTTTTTAAAGATTTGTTTATTTTTTATGTATATGGGTGTCTGTCCACATGTACACCTGCTTTCCAGAAGAGGGCATCCTTTCACATTATAGATGGTTGTGAGCCACCATGTGGTTGCTGGGAATTGAACTCAGGACCTTTGGAAGAGCAGTCAGTGCTCTTAACCGCTGAGCCATCTCTCCAGCCCAACCTGTGTATTTTCTAAAGATTTTCACTTAAATAATAAATTCAGTTAAGCAGCAGTTATGTTAGATTACGTACCTTAGACAAGGAACAAATAATACTATTCTGCTATCATAGTATTTAACATATTTAATTAGTGATCCCAGTATCTTATTTCCAGAATCTTGTCATGCTACTGACAAGTATAATGCTCAATTTTCCTGTTATATTCTTTTGTATACATTGGAGTGTGGCTTTAGTACCATTGTGTAATTAGCCCTATGACATTTTCTTACCTCATTCTTTTAATTTCTTCTGTCTTTGCCATAAGTTTCATTTCAGAAAATCTTTGATATATTTTATAATATTCCGGTAGCCTTTCAATAGTTTCTTACTTCAGACACTTTCTCCTGTTCCTTTCTGCTCTAACATTAATTTACATATTGATAGCATTTAAGAATATATTAGTTATCTGTTGAAATATGCTTAAGAGTTGAAACATGTTACCATGGGCAAAATCTTAAAAATTATTATCGTTTAAATAATTTATTTAATTTTATGAGTATGTGTCCATTCAAATGTGCAGGAGATTGAGGTGGTCAGAAGAGGCATCAGATCCTTGGAAATGGAATAACAGACAGTTGGGAGCAGCTCTCTGGGTGCTGGGAGCCAAGCCCACCTTCTCTTCAAGAGCAGAGGTGCTCCTAATCACCGAGCCATCTCTAGCCCTAGAAATTATTTTAGTTATTGTACTTATCTGATTGAATATATCAGTCGTGTGTATGTTCTAATCATATATCGTGTTGTGTAACAGAATATTTTATCAACACTTATATTAATACTTAGCAAATCTCTATAAAATACCTAAATCCTGTATTCTAAAACCTATAATCTAAAATCTATAATCTAAGAGTACCCTAATACCTAAGAACTCTGTAATACCTATCTAAAAAAACACTTAACTAACACTATTTTAACTTTCTTAAAAGGATATTAACATTCTTAGCGTAGGTCCATTCAGGATAGCTTGGTTTATGGCAGTCCTGGAAGGCAGTCCCTTTCAAAACTTAGTGTTCGTTAGGCCTTACTTTGCAAGTTCGCAATGCGAGTTTATTTCCACCACCAAATTGTGGCCAATTTATAAAGTCAGTCTATTCCATCTGCCAAACTGAGGCCGGCTTTGTTCATCAGCTGAAACTCACCTTTATTGGTCTCCTTGGCCCGGCCAAACCTCACAGCTGAAGGCCTCTCCCAGCAGCTTCTGAACTCCGCTTGCCTCATGCATTTTTCCGGCGCTCTGGGCCCTAGACAAACGTCTTTAAAGAACTCTCTCTCAGTAAACTTTATGCCAGGCCTTTGCTTTAGGCTATAGCAGTCTAGATTGTGTTAATGGCATACCTTGCTGTGCGCTTATTCAGCGTGACGTTTCAGTTGGTGAGGGCAAGAGAAAGAGCAACTGCATGGAATTCTCATCTTATATATCACATTATCTCATGATACTTGGCAGTCTCAAGGGTCCACGAGGTTTCTCGAGATGTCCAACAGTCCTGTTGCTCCTCACGATAACTGACGTCATCTGCATGGTTTCTTAGCCAATGGCCCTTCAACAAGGCATATCATCCAGCCACAACTGGCTTTTTGTCCATATCGTAAACCAAAGGGACACTGAGCTCCTCCTTATGTGCTGCCAGATGTTGATCTGAACTGCCTTTAATTTCACTATAAAGACTTAACTTCTAGCCGGGCGGTGGTGGCGCACGCCTTTAATCCCAGCACTTGGGAGGCAGAGGCAGGCGGATCTCTGTGAGTTCGAGGCCAACCTGGTCTACAAAGTGAGTCTAGGACAGCCAGAGCTGTTACACATAGAAACCCTGTCTCGAAAAACCAAAAAAAAAAAAAAAAAAAGACTTAACTTCTACCACAGTGTTGAGTTGAAACTAAGTTATGATTTTCATAGAAATTTCATACTCATTTAAAAACCAAAAAATCATATCTGGGTGTGGTGGCGCACACCTTTAATCCCAGCACTTGGGAGGCAGAAACAGGCAGATCTGTGTGAGTTCAAGGCCAGCCTGGACTGCAAAGCAGGTTCAAGGAAGCCAGGGCTGTTACAAGAGAAACCTTGTCTCAATAATAATAATAAATAAAAGCAGTATTTCTATCTTTTAAAAAAATTGGGGCTGGAAAGATGGCTCAGAGGTTAAGAGTATTGGCTGCTCTTCCAGAGGACCTGAGTTCAATTCCCAGCAATTCCCATGAGCCACCATCTGTAGTGAGATCTGGTGCCCTCTTCTGGCGTGCAGGCAGAACACTGTATACATAATAAATAAATCTTAAAAAAAAAGTCATAGTATAGAAAAATCAAGTCTGTTACAGCAATATAGTGTTTATACCAGCATAAAAATTTAGGTATTCCTCCACTTTCATAAAACATTTATGTGCTTTCTTGTAGTGTAGCGACTGTAGCATGGTGGTCAGGGCATACAAGTTGTAGCATACTGGGAGGAGGTGGGGGTGAGTGTCTGCATCTGTGGGGTGAGATCAGGTTGTGTTTCTAATGTCTCGCTGGAAACAGCCAGGATAAAGAGAACGAGGGGGGCACCACGGCACTTTTTTCCCACAGTCTGCTGTCGGGATCATCAGCCAGACTCAAGGACCAGCCTTCTGGGCCAGAGAAAACATGGCAGATCCAGGAAAGTGCTTCTTCCTTCAAGAGGAAGCATAGCTCTGAGGCAGCATATTTGGTGATCCAGGAACCCTTTATTTTTAGCTCAGATGTCATGATGGGTCTTGGTTCTCCCATTTTTTTCTAGTTATTCTTTAAGTCTATTAAATCTCCCGCCATCTATCAGATCTCCCAAACTCTGAGATGGGTAAGGGCTTTTGAACTGTAGGAAGTGGAGAGGGAGGATTTTTTTTTGGGGGGGGGGATGCATTCTGTTGACTGAGATTGAGAAGCTGGCAATGCTCTATTTACATGGGGAAAGGTCCCAGACACCAGGTACATGACTGAGCTCACCTATAACCACCTATGAGGTGGTTTCTATGTGCCACAAGGAAGGTAGCTGTTTTGGGGTCTGTGTCTACGTGCTCCAGAGGCAGGCAATCTCAGTGTGGGGTCTGGGGCCCCAGCTTTGAGATTTCTGGGCTTTGGATTCACTCTGATCTCAACTGTTCCCAGCCAACCCCACCCAACACTTTCTGTATTGGTAGAATTTTCCTCATAACTTAATGATATTTTATAAGGAGTTGCCATGTTATGATTTCCCATTAGTATATATTGAGCAAATGAGTTTTTAAAAATTCAGAATAGAATTTGATCTTTGACAGTAAGTTATATCCTAATGTAGTCAACAGCTTTTTCATTAAATGTTATAAGGGTATTGAATTTTGAACTTGAACCATGAAAAGAATGACTTCAGCCAAGGATACACAGAGAAACCCTGTCTCGAAAAACCAAAAAAAAAAAAAAAAAAAAGAAAAGAAAAGAATGACTTTTTACCTTTTGTAACCAGTGTTTGGCATTTTGCTTTCTTGGAAAAAGTAGATTGTTGTATGCTATTGTTTTTTTTTTTCTCCTAGTCTGTTTCACTTCTTGAGCTTCAAATTAAAATGTTTTATTTGTCTTATACTGGCTGTTAAAGGCCCCATGATTCTGGTAGTGGAGGCTTCCAGTTTATTACTTGATCTGTAGTTATCATACTTTGAGTATTTTATACAGTTTAATTTTTACCTAGTAGATGTATACTCACTGTTTGTCATTTTATTGAAATTAAGCATCCACCATTAGTATAAGAAAAATCTGTTAATGATAAGTATATTCTTGTATCTGTATGAGAATTAATTGCCTTTGGTTCTTAGAGAATTGGATTCAAACTTGGCAGCTATCTTAATCAGTATTTTATTGGTATGAAGAGACCACAACAACTCTTGTAAAAGAAAGCATCTAATTGGGGCTTGCTTACAATTTGAGTCCATTCTCATCCTGTCAGGGAATATGGTGGTACACAGACACAGTGCTGAAGACATAGCTGAGAGTTCTACATCTGGATCCACAGGCAGCAGGAAGAGACACTGGGCTTGGCTTAGGCTTTTGGAACCTGAAAGCCCACTCTCAGTGACATATTTCTTCCACCAATGCCACATGTACTCCAACATGGCCACACCTCCTAATCCTTCTCAAGCAGTGCCACATCCTGATGGCTGAGTATTCAAATACATGAGCCTATGGAGGGCATTCTTATTCAAGTGACCACAGGAGCTTTAATTAGATCAGGACAAGCCATTGAACTTCTCTGTAAGTCTTCATACTTTATGCTTTTAAAATACATTTCCTGAGCTGATAATATAGAACACCTGTTTATAGAAAAGATAACAGACATTTTAAAAGTCATATGCCAAACAGATCATCTCTTGTGATATTATCTTGGGTGTTTCCAGATTGTAGCACTTGTTTATTGGCTGGCCTTAAACCTTTGAATAGTTGCCCCTTACCCACCCACCAGGAATAAATGGCTAGGCAGACAGTGCTAGAAACTTGTCTAGCAGTTATAAGGCCATGGGTTCAATCCCTAGCACTAAGAAGGAGGGAGAAGAGAGAGGTAATGAGCATAATTTCAGAGTAAAAGTAGTTAACTGAAGTAGTTTGAAGTTTCCCCCAGTGTGTACACATGTTCATGTGTGGTGATGCACATATGTGCATGTGGAGATCAGATGACAGCCTCCCGTGTCATTTCTTAGGTGCCATTCATGGTTTGTAGTGCTCCAAATAGGCTAGGTTGGCGGGCGGGCCAGTGAGTTTCAGGGATCTGCTTGTTGTGTCTGTCAGCAGCTGGGATTACCAGTGCATCACTGTACCCTCTGCTTGTTGTGTCTGTCAGCAGCTGGGATTACCAGTGCA
>CAJQZJ010006354.1:725880-761906 GCA_907164525.1 Lophiomys imhausi | reverse complement strand
TGTGTGTGTGTGTGTGTGTGTGTGTGTGTGTGCGTGTGGTGTGGTTTGGGGGTCTGGGGGTGGTGCATGTGGAGGCTAGCGGTCAATGTTGAACATCTTCTATTTTTTCTTCCCCAAGCCCACTCCCTGCCCTTTTTTTGGACATGGGGTCTCACTGAACCTGGGACTTGCCAAGGCAGCTAGATGGGTTGCCCAGCAAAGGAAGCCACCAGGTCCTCCTGTGTGAGCACTGGGATTTTAGGCCCTGACTACTGCACTCAGCCTTTCACTGTAGGTGCTGGCTGTCCAGGCCCAGGGCCCATGCCTGTGCAGGAGGCGCTCTACCTGTGACACCATCTCCCCAGCTCTTAGTGGAGTTTTCTGTTGCATTTTCCAGATGTCTAGGGATGCTGATTTTTATTTATTTTTTTTGAGGGGCAGGCCTATTCTCATTTCTCCTTTTGAGAACTATCTGCTCATTGGATTATTGGATATTTTTGTTTGATTTTTTTATTTTTTTAGGGTCTTTTTAAAAACTTTGTATTTTAGATGTTCAGCCTCTGCCCAGTACTATACTAGACAAAGACTTTCTCCTCTTCTGTAAGCTGTGGTTTTTTTTTTTTAATTTTTTATTTTGTGAATTTCACATCATGCACCCTGTTCCCTCTAATCTCCTACCTTTCCCAGACCCACCCTTTACCCTCACAATCTGTCCCAGCATAAAAAATAAAATCTCATTGTGAAAGTTGCAGTGTATCTCAGTGTGTCTATCCCACAATATTCCCTTTTGTCCACATATTTTGCTTGTAGATATTCATTATAGTGACTCCTTGGTCTGGTGTGAGGTCTCCTGTTTCTGCTACTTTGTCAGTACTGGAACCTCACTGGAATTCCTCTCAGATATGCTCTAACTGTCCTGTGTCATGGAGATCCTGCAGTCCTGGGTTGTAGAACTGACCTCTTCTTGCACTCCAGGAGTTCATCCATGGGGTTGATGTTGGGGTGAGCCAACTCAAAGCCCTGGTTCTGGTCCTGCAGCCCCCCACTTGCATGGCCAGTTCTACTGTGGAAAGGTGCAGGACCTGCTCTCCTGAGTGCTGCAGCATGTGAGGGGCAGGGACAGCTCTCCTGCTCTTGTGACCCATCTGGGCCAGATCTCCTGTTGGCCAATGGTAGTGAGGGCAAAAAGGAGGGGAGGGGATCTCTCCCTAGTCAACACCACCACAGAGCAGACAGAAGGCAGGGCTGGCTCTCCCACAACCCCCATATCTAGAGCCAGTTGTAGTGTGCTACCCAGGCAAGGTCCAAGGCCTGCTCTCCTGAGTACTGCAGCATGTGAGGGGCAGGGACAGCTTTCCTGCTCTTGTGACCCCAATGGGGATAGATCTCCTGTTGGTTAATGGTGGTGAGGGGAAAAGGAGGGGAGGGGATCTCTCACTTGCCAACACAACCACAAGGCAGACAAAAGGCAGGTTGGACTCTTCCATACTCACACCCCAGGGCTGGATCACCACAACCACCACATCCAGGGCCAGGCACAGTTCTTCTAGTTTCTGGCTTGTTTCCTGTCCTGGGAGCCCATCTGGTTCTTGCCTGGTACTGGTCTGGTAGTCATCACAGGCTACCCCATGGTGCCAGTGTTGTGTTGGTATCCAGCTTGCTTTTTTCCCAGGAATGTAGAGCTACTATTCATTCAGATGTTCATAGGTCAGAACACTGAGTGTAGATATAGCCTCTCTCCTCTCTGCCACCAGTAGGTACTGATGCATATGTGACATAGCAGCCACATCTGCAATGCCTCTAGGGGCAGGAAGCTGTTTTCTTTATTGGATGGTAATGTTTTAGTTTCAGGAAACCCATCAGTCAGTCCTTGCTCTTATTTCCTGAACTACTTTTGTCTTTTTCAGAACATCTTTGCCTCTGCTTCTGTCTTGAAGTGTTTTCTTTATTTTTTTACCCTGTAGCTGATTTTTTTTGTGGGGGGGGGTTGTTTGTTTTGGTTTTGTTTTTCGAGACAGGGTTTCTATGTGTAACAGTCCTGACTGTCCTGGACTCACTTTGTAGACCAGGCTGGCCTTGAACTCACAGAGACCTACCTGCCTCTGCCTCCCGAGTGCTGGGATTAAGGGCATGCGCCACCACGCCCAGCCCCTGTAGCTGTTTTTAAGTTTCAAGTCCTTCATTAAAGTCCATTTTGAATTTATGTTTGTACAGGGTGAGAGATAGGGATCTAGTGTCATACTTGTGCAGGTGACAGCACAGTTTTCCCAGAACCATTTGAGAATGTCTTTTTTCCAGGGCACTTTTTTTTTTGACACCTTTGTCAAAACCAGGAAGTTTATTTTCTGTCCCATGGACATACTGCCTGTCTTTGTGCCTGTCCTGTGCTGGTTTTGTCACTATGGTCTGAAGTATATTTTGTGATTTTTTTTTTTTAAGAGCTGTTTTTCTGTTTCTACTAATAATTTCAATAGATCCTCTAAATACCAGTGATATTATTCACAGAAATAGAAAACAACTCTAGAAGTCATACAGAAGTACAAAAGGCCCCAGACAGTTAAAATACTACTAACCAGGAAGTTCAGTGGTAGAGGAATCATAATACTAAATTACAAAATACACTTTGGACTTTAGTAACAGATTTTGTTGCCTAAGAAAGAACAGTTTATTGTGTGCCTTGATAATGGAGCTTTAACAGCTTAATTATATTAGGAATTTAGACAAAAAAAAAATTAGTTGCTTATACACAAATTTAAAAGTTGGTAAATAAACTTCCTCATATAGTCTATACTGTTTTTTCCTGTGAACATGTTTTTCCAGTTGAAAATACTTTTGACCAATACAATTAGCTGTAAATTATATATATAATATATATATCTGATTATTTTTCCTTTTGAGTAGGAAGAGACACTGTCCAGTTGCTTTTTGTAATTTTTTTTAATTATTCTTGGAGACAGGGCTTCTCTGTGTATCCTGGCTATCCTAGAACTCACTCTGTAGACCAGGCTGGGATTAAAGGAGTGCACCACCACCATCACCCAGCTGGATGGTTTAAAGGAGTGCACCACCACCATCACCCAGCTGGATGGTTTCTTTTGTTTGTTTGGTTGTGGTTTTTTTTTAGGTTTTTCAAGACAGGGTTTCTCTGTGTATCCTTGACTGTCCTGGACTCACTTTGTATTATCAGGCTGGTCTTGAACTCACAGAGATCCACCTGCCTCTGCCTCCCGAGTGCTGAGATTAAAGGTGTGCGACACCACACCCGGCCATGCTTTTTGTAGATTTTACTCTAACTATACATTCTTCCTTATTTAACTAAAAATACTAATTCCATTGCCTATATAATGCAGTTAAAAACTTTAACCTAGTAAGTAAGATCAAACTCCCTGCCCTTAGCATCTTTCAGGGCTAATCTCTCCCTGTGTTCTCTCTAAATGGATGTGTGATCTAACCATCACCTTTAAAGGCATGTGCCACCACTGCCTGGCAGTCATTATAATTTTAAGGTTCAAATTTTTCAAAGATAACTTTTGTGGTCCTATTTAGTAGTGCTTAAAAATGAAGCCCCACTAAAAACAAACTGGTTAAAAAAAAAAAAAGAACAGATATTTAAAATTAAAAGTATTTCTGAAAAAAAAAAATGAAATCTTAAAAGTTTCAGTATAGCCGGGCTTGGTGGCTCACACCTTTAATCCCAGCACTTGGGAGGCAGAGGCAGGCAGATCTCTGCGAGTTCAAGGGCAGCCTGGTCTTCAGAGTTAGTTCCCGGATACCAGGGCTACACAAAGAAACCCTGTCTCTAAAAAGCAATTTTAAAAATAAGCCTCAATATAAAAGGTATTTCATTGTTATGTCTTGAATTAAAGTTATCTTTATTAATTTTTTATTCCTCCATGCATTTGTGTGAGAGTGCATGCACATGTGTATGTGGGGTACTTGTGGGGCACAGAAGAAGGTATCCAGTTCCTTGAAGTTGGAGCTGCAAGTGATTGGGGACTACTCAATCCAGACCCCAGCCCCGAGCCATCTCTCAACTCCCAAATACTGTCTTTAATTCATATATACATGTAATGCAAATCATAATGTAGAATATAGGTGACAGGAGCTTTATTCCTACATATGTGCAACCTGGTCATAACTCATTTCATTGATCTGCATTGTGTTCAAGCTTAGCAAAATGTATCATCACTCTTTAAGTTTTTAATTAGAGGTTTTAAAATAGTAACTTTTAAAGATAAAATTCACTCTCGAGGATGCTGGCTTAAAAAGGCTTTTATTGGGCAATTGAGTTTCATTGAATAATCCAAGTCTTTATGCTTTTTATACTTGCACCATAGTGGTTCATGAGCTTATGATGGTCATACCTTTCTTTGAAACTTAGTCATTTGATGGGCCTTGTGTAAGGAGACCATGGGTTCATCCTCCAGCATCCCTGGGTTACTGAATCACTGACTAGTACTGTGCATGTAGTAAAAGTTTCAACAAGTTTTGACTACCAGCTGATTTCTAAAAGTGATAGCTTAAGTTACTCTTAACTCAGCCTGAGTCAAGAGGGTCAGGTTGAAGTGTTTCATACACTATTGGGAAGTTATTTTGAGAAGCTTTTAAAACACATTATTGATTTTGCAAGATAATTTTTCTTTCTGGAAGGTCAGTCCTGCATGAGAAATTCTGTATTTGTCATAGATGATGACTATATAATGAGTCCTACAGGCTGAGTGATGCACTTCCAGTAATAAGATCTTAGAAGTCTTTGTAAAACCAAGCCATTTCATGGAAGACATTTAGGATACAGTCAAGTTGATTCCCATGTTTCCTTTGTTCAGTATGACTGTTTTTCTAAACATGCTAAGATTTTAGTCTGTACTTCTAATTACAATTATAATTTGGTCAATGTGGAAGACCTGACTTTCATGCAACAAACATGTACACCATAGTAGGTATAATCAGAGACTGATAGAGTAAAAAGACCTAAAGCAAAAAGAAAAACAGAAATCCCCCCCATAGTCTTACCTCAAAAGAATAACCCTAGTTTGTTGTTTTATTTTTAAGAGAGTTTCTAATTTATTTGTGTATCTGTGTGTAGTTGTGTGCACATGAGTGCATTTTTAGTTGAGGCCAGAAGAGAGAGTCAGATTCCCCTGGAGCTGGAATTACAGACTGATGAAGTGCAGGGGCAGTGTGGTTCTTTACTGACACACTCTCTCTAGCCCCTAATTTTCTACCATTATATATGTTTTATACAGTGGAATTGCCTCAGAAATGCTACTTAGTAGCTTCTTATACTTTTGAAAAAATAAAAAAATTACAGTAAATGTACTTCATTTAGAACTCTAAAGTTTAGCTTACTTTTTTTTTTTTTTTTTTTTTTGGTTTTTCGAGACAGGGTTTCTCTGTGTAGCCCTGGCTGTCCTGGACTCACTTTGTAGACCAGGCTGGCCTCGAACTCGCAAAGATCCGCCTGCCTCTGCCTCCCAAGTGCTGGGATTAAAGGCGTGCGCCACCACCGCCCGGCTAGCTTACTTTTAAAACTTAAGTAGATAGGGGCCAGGGAAGGGATGTGGCGTAGTTGGTAGAGTGCTTGCTTGCCTAGCATAACTAGCCCTGGGTTCAGTGTCTAGCTCCTCATAAACCATGGGTGGCCACATACCTTTAATCCCAACTCATGGCGGCAGAAGTCCAAGGTCATCCTTGGCTCTCTTAAGTGTGAGGCCAGCCTGGGATCCATGAGACTCTGTCTCAGAAATATTTTTTTTAATTTCCTCTTTTAAGTCAGAACTTAAACTAGAACTAATGTGAATCTTGTCCTCATAAATCAGTAAATGAAATGTCGAGTATGCAGTAGGATCAATAGTAATTAACATGTACTGTATGCCTGAGAGTGCTTTAATATGCTCTGCATATACTAACTCCTACTTGATGGTTGTTCTCATTTTATAAAAGAAGAAATTTAATCACTGAGAGGTCAAGTGATTAGAGGGTCAGAGGAGCAAAAACATTTAGTCCAGGCTGGATCTCTGAGGTCAGACATAAGTCACTGTTTTCTGTCATCATGGCTTTTCTGGTAACTGGCTTAAATATAGTCATATTTAGAGTTAATTTACCGAATAAGTTAATGATTTGTAATGTCAAGTTACTCGTTGTAATTTATGGACCAGAATTCGGTTTCTCTGCTGCATGTGAATCATGGGAATGAAATCTAATTACTGCCCCTCCCACCGTCAGTACCCCGCATCCTGGAGTGCGGGGCTTTCCACCCCGCAAACCTGCAGGCTATGATGTCAGCTAACATCAGGCCTGAATTACCAAGGTAGAGGTGTGAGGGTGCCCAGGAAGGAGGCTTGATGTACCTTGCAACGCTGTGGTGGTGCGCGGCGCGGTGCGGTGTGATAGGGTGGGTCCCTGCCCTGCTGCGAAGCGCGGTCAGATGGGAGAAGCAGCTGTGTAATCTGCTGGGTGCTGACCAGGGCGCTCCCCATTCCAGTCGGGAGCCTGCGGATTGGCTGGGCGCAGGCACACGTGACCGACATGTGGCTGTATTGGCGCAGCCTGCCGGGGTGTCACTGGAGACAGAATGGAGGTGCTGCCGGGCTCGAAAATGGGGTAGGTGCTGGGCTGTGATGGCCAGGCTTGCTGCAGTGGAGAGGGAGGAGGTGGTTTTCCCATGGACTGCCTTAAACCGGTGACCTGTCCTTGGCACAGGGTGTGCTGCACATGCCAAGCCTCGGGGGCAGGGGCGTCGTCCTAGTCCTCTCCCCCAACCCCCACTGCAGCACAGGAGATAGATTTCCTGTGCTTCTGATCCTGGGATTTTGACAGAAGAGGAAGAAAGGGGGAGGGGTAGATGTGGTGAGGGGAGGCTGGGTAGAAAGCCGTTTTGTTTTTTATAATGCTGTTGACAGTGGAGTGGAATACCAGTATCTAAGGAAACAGTAGAGGACAACAAAGAATGGAGCATGTTCATTGCGAGGAGCGAAAGCCCTAGCCTTTTGAAAGGCTGCTTTTCCTCCTTGGCCACAAGGACACAGGCAGTGGTGGCCAAAAGCGGGCATACAGAGCTGCAGCTGGTGGCTGATGTGGGATCTAGTGGAGAGGACTTCTGAGGGTGAGAGGAAGAAAAGACATGTACTACGGAGCCCAAGTGCTCTTCCTTTTGACTGGCAAAATTTTATTCAGCAGTAACTAACGTGCCTGCTTTTGTACAACGTGTAAGTGAACTTGCCGAGAATAGGGTGGCAAAGAGATAGCAGTGTCTTTGTTAGCAGCAGAATGCAGTGGTAGTGACTTTCTGTGGTGACTGCAGCAGAGGAGTAAGCACCCCCAAGCAGATAAATATGCTCCGTGGGCATCCGTTACCAGACACCAGCACGTAACTACACCCCAAAGAGGAGAGGACACAGATTCTGCTTTTTAAAGCAGGAGATGTGTCAGATTATGAATGTTTTGGGAGTGGAATGTATCAAACACTTAGATTTTTATATCACGAAATGCTTTGATTTACGTAAACCCTACAGGAAATCCTAATGCATTATGTATGGAACTGGATCTTTCCCTTTGTTAGTCTAGCTTTTATGCCATTAATTAGATCATTCAAGAGCAGATCACTTTAGAATGTAAATTACTTTGAAAAATTGTGGACACTAAATTTTTTATATTGATACTTAAGACCTATATTTCTTAAGTAAATTTCTATTTCTCTTTTGTCATTTTTAAATGTAATTTAATAAAAGCTACAGATAAATAATTTAAGGTGTACCTCTATTTAGTGAGTATTCATAAGATACTCAGCATAAAGTGTTTTAGTAACATTTACATGTACCTTTACTTCCAGAAGTATCCATCTTCAGATCGCATTTCTGTGGCAACCTCTTGCACCTCCTGGCTCCCCTAACTACACTAGCAGAGCTTTGTGGGGCTTCCAAAATAAGTGTCCCTCCAAGACTGTCCCTTTTAAATGTGGTTTATGTAGTTGTCTTAAGAAAATTTTCAATTTTGTCTCAGTATTTTTCAAAATAATAAAGAATTATACTTGAGTAAATAATAGGACACAGAATTTTCATTGGCAAATTAGAACAGTTCTCTTTTGCTTGCTCTTTGTTGCTGTTTTGAGCCAGTCTCATTGTGTACTCCAGGCTGGCTTCCAACTTACTGTGCACCCCACAGTAGATTCAGGATTTAGGGTCCTCCTGCCTCAGCCTTCCAAGTGCTGGGATTGTAAAACTATGCCAGTATGCTAGGCCTAAGTTTATTCCTGATTTGTTTTTTAAATGTTCAGATGTTATGTGATTGCGCTTGGATGTCAAGATTAAAAGTACTTGGGATAGCTTTTAAGTCTGATAGAAACCATAGCTAGGATTAAAGATGTCACACTGAACTGACAAGTGAAATTTAGTAGCTAAAGCTATCCGATACCCTGAATCTCAGTGCAGTTCTTGAGTTTATAGAATTCTCCTTTCTACAGATATGCTCTTGTTTAATCAGCTAGTGAGTGTAGCACTGTTTTCACTTTATGTGTTTCCCAGTCCTCTTATTCAGCTATTGTGACATTATCCAAGGTCATCTATTGTATAGGATAAGCACCTAAGTTTGTTTCATTTTAATTCTATAAAATTATTACCAATGTCCCATACAAAATATAACAATTTGAAAATCAGTATCATTCAAGTGGACAAGAACCCCCACATACATGACTTTGAGCGTTTTGTTTTGCTTTGTTTTGAGTTAGAGTTCCTCTATGTGGCCCTGGTTGTCGCAGAACTCACTCTATAGACCAGGCTGGCCTCAAAGTCACAGAGATCTTGCCTGCTTCTGTCTCCTGAGTGCTGGGATTAAAGGCATGTGTCACCACTGCCTGGTGAGTTTTTAACTGTAAGAGTCTTTATAAAAGATTTGATAGCATAAAATTACATTTATTTACTGTATGTGGGTATGTGTGTGTGTGTGTTTACATGACTACTTACTGGACTTGGTTCTCTCCTCCTACCATGTGGGTTCCAGGGATTAAACTCTGGTTATCTGGCTTGATGGCAAGAACCTTTACCCACTGAACCATCTTGGCAGCCCCATTCATTAGTATATGTATTAATTAATCTTACAAACAATATTAAACTGCAGGATTTTTCCAAGTTAAATAAGAAATAGAGTAAATTAAGAAAAGATCACTCAGTTTATAGTATAACATTCAATATTTTACTGAGCTTTTGTGTTCTTTAAAATTATTTACTGTTAATTGATATATCTAGAATTATGTGACCTATTTAGAAATTCATAAATATTCAAAAGTATGTTCATGAAGCTGTTCATGATTTTGTTTGCATGAATCACAATGTAGGTTTTTTTGTTTGTTTGTTTGTTTGTTTTTTTTGTTTTTTTGGTTTTTCAAGACAAGGTTTCTCTGTGTAGCCCTGGCTGTCCTGGACTCACTTTGTAGACCAGGCTGGCCTCGAACTCACAAAGATCCGCCTGCCTCTGCCTCCCAAGTGCTGGGATTAAAGGCGTGCGCCACCACCGCCTGACAATGTAGGTTTTTGTTTTGCAATTTTTCTCATTTACTGATTTTACACAATGTACCTAATATTGTAATATTAGTTTTACATGTTTAAAAGCTTTGCAACTCTGTTCTCACTTCCCATTGGGAAGATGAGCCCAAGTGAAACCTATCTACTCAAGTACCTGAAATGTGAAAACACTTGATTCAGAAAGACGAGTAACACTTGAAGAAATATACTCAGTCCATATTTATTAGCGTGCCAGCCACATGCCAAACCTTGGGAATGTGCTAAAGAACCAGATAAAACCTGAGAACTAACCTCTGTGAGACTCAGAAACTGTGTGAAATTTGAATGCAGGTTGAACACTGATTGCTTTGGCTAATCCTGGCCACCTCTTACAAGGTTTATATAATGTGAAATCTTCCTGATTTGTGGGAAAGGGATGGATTGTTCTTTGAGGTACTGTGCCCTTTTGTAAGACCTGCCTGGAATCACTGTAGTTTTGACCATCGTGGAGGTTGAGTGCAATGGTTTCTAGATCATTCAGTCCGAGCACACAGTTACATGTTTAGTTTTGGTTTTAGACAATAAGGGAGCCCCAGTTGTTTTGGTACAGGTGACATGCTATGTAGAGAGAGCTTTCTTCTCTGTATTTCCACCGTCTCCCTCCATTCTTCTTTCCCAGGGTGTGTCTTGGTTTGCAGTGCTGGAGATTGAACTCCAGAGCCTACGGGTTACATGAGCCTCTGCTGCAGGCCGTGAGCATTTTTAAGTGTGGTGTTGGGCATCCATAACTACCATCATCTCCAGGACTTTCAGATCTTCCCCTGTGGAAACCCTGAGGACATTAAAGCCCTATTTCCCTTGCCCCTTGACACCCAGCAAACACCACACCACTTTATACCTCTGGATTTACCTATTGTAGGAACTCCACATAAAAAGATTTGTCCTCTTGTGACTGGCTTAATTCATTTAGCATAATGTCTTCATGTGTCGTTTAAGTTAGACCCTATTTTAGTTTACATTTTAGTTTCTCTCCTTTTGAAGGCTAAGTAATATTCTGTTACCTGCATACTACATTTTGTTTTTTCATCCACCTCTCAGGTATGCTTTCATTTTGTCATGAGTAACGCTGCTGCGATTTGTGTGTCTGAGAAACGTTGTCTCTGCCTGTGTTCCTTTGCGTGCTACCCAAATGTTTTGCCTCACTACTGTTTTTAAGGCCTCCATTTTACTCTCTGTGCACTGATTTTGTGGTGCTAACATAGTTGTTTAGCATCTCATTCATTATTACTCTAGTGGAGGCTGGAGGACTCTTTTTTTTTGGAATTCTTCTTGCCACAAACTCTGCAATAGTGTACACACACTCATGACTACTCACTGTTGTCTTAGTTAGAAGTTACTATATAACAAATCACACCAAAACCTAATGGCTTAAATGACATTGTGGCTTAGATTATAAGTGTTTATTGTTTCCATGAGGCAGGAATTCAGGAGCATCTTGTTTGTGTGAGAAAATGTTGATTTCTCAGGAAGCTGCAATAAAGATTTTGGTCGTCTTGGCAGTCATCAGTCTTGACTACAACTGAGGCTAATTCCAAGATGGCTCACTCACATAGCCTCAGTTTCCCAATGGCTGTTGGCAAGCAGTCTCAGTGGCTTGTTGGCTTGTTTTGTGGATCTTCATGGGCTGCATGAGTGTTTTCATGACATGGCAGCTGCCTGCCCTCCACCATCACTTAGGACCTGGTCTCAGGATCTGTACAGCTCTGTATCTGTTGTCTTCCTTTATTAAGAGCCCCTGAGTCTAGCCTACAAAAGAGATGAATTTGGCTTCTTACAGGACTAGAGTCAGAGAATTTGTTTAAGTATTTGAAGGTCATTGTGGACCAAAAAGATGTCACAGGAATTTAGCCCTCAGAGAAGCAGTCAGCATGTTGGCATTGCTTCTTGTTACTGTTGTAAAACTTACCACAAATTTGTGGGTGGAGGGGGGTTGGTTGGTGGGTTGGCTGATTGGTTGGTTGGTTGATTGGTTGGTGGGTTGGTTGGCTTTTGAGACAGGGTCTTGTATAGCTCAGGTTAGCCTTGATCTCCACATGTTGCTAAGGATGGCTGTGAGCTATTACTGGCCTTCTACCTCTCCTGTTGGATTATAGGTGTATACCCAGTTTTATGTGATGCTGGAGTCAAATCCAAGGCTTTGTGTGTGCTAGGCAGGCACTCTACCAACTGAGCTACCTCCCCAGCCCACTTCATGGTTAAAACAAAAATTTACTATTGCCCATTCTTGGAGGTTAGAAGTTGACATGATTTTCACTGGAGCAAAGTGAAAAAACACTTCAGAAACACTCATTTCCTAAACACTGTCACGAACTGTTTCTTTGCCTTTTCCCCTAGCTTCTAGGTGTCATCTTCATTCCCTTTCTTCACCATCACTGCTGGCAGCATAGTTCATTTCCCTCTGAAGTCACTTTGCTCTCATGTCAGTGCCCTCTGCTGACTGGCCCTTTGTCCACCTTCTGAGAACATACATGGTAACATTGGTTCTGCCACATAATTCAGGAAAACCTGCTGCACAGGCCTTACTAATCACCCCTTCGAAGGAAATGCAAGGAAAGCCATGCATTTATGGGGTTAGAGATTATAGCTGCCTGGGTCTCCATTTTGTTTACCACAGATGTACTGACACAGCTTTTATCCAGAAGCGTTTTAAAAATAATTATTTTGTGAATGAGTATTATTTTTGAGGTGAGATTAAATTCAAATTTTCATTTAAGGTTTAATTGAAAAGTATTGAACTGGTTTTTGTACTATCTATTTTGAGAATACAGGCTTTATCATCAGTCAAATGTTTGTATATAAGCTACTTAGGACTTAGTCTATGTCAGAGAGATGGAGTTACTCTTTGTGCCTTTTAGACTTGCTGAAGCACCTTCTGTGGAAGCTCCAGTCAACCCCAGCCTCCTTACACTATCTCACCACCAAGCCACAGTGGTATTTATATCTCTACTTCCCTGGTTTATATATAGAAATAATCACACATATATAATCATATATAGTATGGTATATATCATATATGATTACCCAAGTCAGGTCTGGTCACCCATCTTCAGCAATCAAAAGTGGAAAGCACAGAAGATTTATTCATTGTTGCCATATTTGGGAGAGGGAGAGAGAGAGTGACCAACCCCTCCCCCCCAAATCCATCTTCTCTGTCCTGAAGTGAGATTAACGTTAAAGTAGAGATGTACATACCTGGGATATGTCCATCTAAGCAGCCTACGTCAGAATGTGTGACCATCACGGGTTACCCATTCTTGTCTGGACTTCAGTGTCATTCTGTAGTGTGTTTACAATTATGTGGAATCTCTTTCCAGGAGACAAGTTCCCCTCTGGCTGAGGCCTTTTCCTTCTCACAGTGTGAGATTCTTGGGAAATTTTCTATTTCTTTGAGGGTCTCCTGTTTCAGTAGTATGATAGTCAAATTGAAAGACACGGGTCTTCCTTTGAAATATCTTCATTTTTGCCTGATCTGCTGCCTTCCTTTCCTGGAATACTACCCTCTCACACTTACAATATTGACGTCTGCAGTGGACTGATGGATGAGGCGGTGCTCAGAGTTGTGAGCCAAGAGAATAGCAGGTGGCAGGCACACGGGCTTGCTGGGTTTGCAAGGGTAAATAGTGATCTCATTTACCCTTTTCCAGGAGCAGCCTCCTGCCCCAGTGAATCCAAGTGACTTCAGAACAAAGGCTTATTAGCTTGCCTTTTATGCTCTTTTCCCAGAGCTGTTGTAACAAAGTGCCACAGACTGGTGGGATAGAACTTTAGAAATCACAACTTTACTGTTCTGGAGGCTGGAAGTCCAAAGCCAATGTGTAGGTAAGGTTAATTCTTCCTGAAGACTCCAAGGAAGAACCCCCTGTCTCTAGTTTCTGATGCCAGCAGCTATCTCTCTTCAGTCTGTTGTCATTGTCATGTAGTATTCCTACTATGTATCTTTGTGTCTGTTTCGTCACATGGCCTCAATTGCACCAATCATTGATTTAGGTCCCGCTTTATTACAATGCAGAGACCTTGTCTGCAAAAGGCTCATATTTATAGGTTCCTGGGACTCAAACACAGTCCAACCCATTGTTGGAAACGAAAATCAACAACATACAAAGTAACACATGAACAAAGCAGAAATAATTCTGTAAAGTGATTTCTCTTTTTGCAAAAAGGGTAGGTATCAGAACCAAGACACTAGTAGTCAGCATCCTCTAAAAGTGACAGCCAGCAGCTGGGCTTCTCCCTGACTTAGACCGAGACTGCATCTCATCCAGCCGATAGGAACTTGACTTCACAGTCTGACATGATTGGTGCTGTGAGCCCAAAGTGGACGGGGAGGATTCTTCTGGGACTACTTTTGATAGGAAAAAAAGGTCTAACACCATTAATACACCAGAAGGTGCAGTAGTGTAAAGTTATCAAATATTTGTTGACTCCATTACGTAGCTACAGAGAGGAATCTGTTATCTTATTCTTTAAGGGGAGATGGTTTTCATTTGTCTCTGAATTTGTCTTGTTTTCTGTTTGTATGCTTTTGTAACTGATAGTACGTATCATTTTTTGTTCTTTTTCTCATGCATTTACCTTCTGTGTGACTATCATTGGGAACAGACCTCTCCTAAAGGGAGGGGTGTGTGTGTGTACATATATACACACATTCCCTCCTATTTCTAGTTTATAAAGATTTTTTTGTTTTGTTTTTTTTTTTGTTGTTGTTGTTTTGTTTTTCCAGATAGGGTTTCTCTGTGTAATAGCCCTGGCTGTCCTGGACTCACTTTGTAGACCAGGCTGGCCTCAAACTCACAGAGATCTGCCTGCCTCTGCCTCCCGAGTGCTGGGATTAAAGGCGTGTGCCACCACACCTGGCAATAAAGAACTTTTATCAGACTGTACACTGACTTTGGTCAAGTTTTTTTCCCCTATTTTAATAATCATGTCTTTTTTAAAACGTCAATATTTTAAAGGAGTAAGTTATATTAATAAACTATATTTACATTCCTAGAATAAGCTCAGTTTGATTCTTTACTGTGCATTCTGTTTTCTGATATTTGTTTTAGGGTTTTTTGAGTTAGTCTGTGAATAACAGTAGCTTGTGTTGTTTTGTTCACATAGCCTGAATTTCATACCATGATTGTCATATTGTTCCTATAGATGGATTGAATATTTACTGTTTTTCTGCTCTTGAAAGGATTTGTGTAAGGTTGGAATAATTTTTCCCCTTTAATATGTTTGTGGAAGGTAAAGTTGGAATGGTTTTTCCCCCTTTCCTTTTTAATATATTAGTAGAAAATATCTGCAAACGGTTTGGATCTTCTGTTTGGATGCTGGAAAAAAAGGAAAATATTTAACTACTGCTTCATTTAAGACTTCAGTGACTGACACCCTTCTATTTTGAGTTGTTGTTTTTTTGTTTTGTTTTTCAAGACAAGGTTTCTGTGTAGCCCTGGCTGTCCTGGCCTCACTCTGTAGACCAGACTGGCCTTGAACTCATAGAGATCCCCCTGCCTCTGCCTCACGAGCACTGGGATTAAAGGTGTGCGCCACCACTGCCCAGCACAGCCTCATTATTTTTAATACCAATATTATTTTCTATTATTCCAAATAGAAAGCTCTTCCATTTGAAGTAGACTAAGAACTGAATCTAATAATCCTTTCATTGGAGAACTCCGTGTGGCCCCTACGGGCCTTTCCAACATTTTAGTCTCTGCCCTGGGGCTGGGAGTCGAGTGGTTCATCACACAGGTCCCCGGGCTTGTCAGCACAAACCCATCGGCTTCTTTTACAGCTCTTCTTAGTCTGCAGTTTGAGGAACAGAGCACTCCTCATGGCTGTCCTTTGGTTTGACTTTACTTAAACTCTGTCTCTCCTGTATTTGAGATGTTACCTTTATCAGGTACTCAATTTGTGTGTGTCTACTTTCGTATTTTAAAATTGTATTCTAGTGATTGATTGATTTGTATGTCAATATTACAGTTTTAAAAACTTTAGGCTGTTCATGGAGGTACACATGTTTAATCCCAACCCTGGGGAGGTAGAAGCAGTTGGATCACTGCAAAATTACAGGAACAATCAGGGGTATGTGGTGAGACTCTGTCTCAAAAACAGCATGTGTATGTATACACACACACCCTCTATATTTAAATAAATTTGGATTTACTGAAGACTAGAAACAGTGTAGAGAATTAGTTTCTATATACACTTTGCTCAGCTCTTTCCTGGTTCCATCTCTATATTTTTAACTATTAAAACTAAGAAAATTGAAAATGACCTCATTGAAAGTGGTGTATCCCAGTACAGTGTCTCCCAACCCTTGGGATGCTGGGCAAGAGGATGGCTACAAGTTGGAGACTAGGCTGGGTTGTACAGTGAGTTTGAGGACAGCTTGGGCCTCAGTGTGAATGTGGTGGGTCTACTCAATACTGTCATTTTAGGGTTTTGCTAGTCATTTTTTCAAGTGTGTAGCTACAGAAAACAAAACCCAAAATAAACCTTATGTAGAATTTTTATTGGCATTATAAGATTTATAAGTTAATTTGGGGAGAAATGGAATGTTTATGATTCTGAATCTTCCTATCAGGCATGTCTTCCCTTGTTGAAGATCTTGTAGAAGTTTACAACATCCATCTATATTTTTCCCAATGGAGTACTTCTATAAAAATTAAAGAAGTCATAAATTCATATATGGAAGCATGAAGAACAGTTCTTATAAATGGGGTTTGTTTCTTCTATTTCACCTTTTATCTGCCTTCCGTTTGAACAAAAAAACATTTCTAACAGTTTTGCCTTCTAATTTCCTTTATTAATTTGTGTGAGCTAATGCTATAATCTAATGTTTCTGTGTAAGTAGGGCTGATATGAATCATGTGAAGTAGTTTGAGTGGCTGTTTGGTGATGTAGTTGAACCCAGGGCTTCACACCTACTGTAAACATGCCCTCCATACTGAGCTGCAGCCCTGCACAGAACAGCTCTTTGTCTTGCTGTTTTCGGCAAGGATGGCTAGTGGAATTGAAGGAAACCTCTTCTCCTCTTCCTTCCTAGTTCTTTTCTCTGTGTAGATGTATTCATCCCAACTGATATAAACTAGTAGTACAGCTTTGCCTGGGTATCTTCCAACTGAGTCTCTGTGTGTGCAGACCCTGCTGGCCTTGGGTTTGTAGCCATCCTCCTCCGTAGTCTCTCTAGTACTTGGGTTTGTAGCCATCCTCCTCCGTAGTCTCTCTAGTACTAAGATTGACTGGAGGTGTGCACACCACTGTGCCCGGACATATTGTACATCTTCTTACAAAAGTGTTCTGTCTCTTTGCAGGGCTCATTTGCTAAATTATGTTTTCTGGTATGTTGTGTGTTACATTGAAATTCTCCAGGCGTGGTGTGCATACCTTTAATCCCAGCACTCGGGAGGCAGACGCAGGCAGATCCCAGTGAGTTCAAGGCCAGCCTCGTCTACAGAACAAGTCCAGGACAAGTCAGGGCTCTGTTATACAGAGAAATCCTGTCTCAAAAAAACAAACAAATAAACAAATCTCAGATTTGTTTGACTAACGGTCTTTTATGGTCTCTTGATTTTAGGTGGTCTTTTATGATTTGCCTGCTTTTCCGTTGGTATTTATTCTATTATCATCTAAAAGTATTGACAGACATGTCCCTCTTTTAAAAAGCAAGACAAGCAGTTCTATTATTTAAAAAAAAAACCAGCAACCCAGACTTAAATTAGTAATAATGAATTCTCCATACTTAATCCTGATTATGTATCTTTTGCGTTTTCCTTGCCTCGTTTCTTGCAATTCCGTGTTTTTCAGTAAGCATTTGGATAAGAATCTATGTAACAGTTTCCCTTTGCTTGCTTTTGCTGTACCTCATATTCATGACATGAGCAGAGAGCTAAATTGGCATCTTAACTATAGACAAGTAAATGGAGGTGTTTGCAGTTAAGTCAGGTTTTTGAGATTTCCCCATTTCACAAGGCATAGTGCTATTATGTGGTCACATAAGCTGCTTTCCTGTGCTGCTGTGGAAGCTGGGGATTGAACTCAGAACCTTGTACATTCTAGGCACAAGTCTACCACTGAGCATCACCTATAGCCCCCAAATATTAAAAAAGTTGAATGACTTTCCAGTTATATTATCTGGTATGAAATTCTTACAGTTGCATGAAATGTATTCCCAAAGTAAATGCAGGAGTTCACAAATTTTATATAGAGCAATTGCAGGTTAGGAAGTAACAACTTCAACCTCCTAGAAGGGTTGTAAGGTAGAGTATTCCTCCATGAAATATCTCATTGTTTCTTTGTTTCATTGTTAGAGCAGTACTTGTATGATTGAGGTTCTTTAGGAGAATAGAGATCATGAAAATCTTGAAAGATCACCATTCAAAACAAATACGGGATTTCCGCCATTAAGAGTGCTTGCTGCTTTTCCAGAGGACAGAGTTGGGGTCTCAGCATTGACTCTGGGCCATGTGTAACCCCAGCTCCAGAGGATCTGCTTCCCTCTTCTGGCCTTCCTGGGCATTGCACTCCTGTGATCAAACAATAATCAATCCGCATCTGAACACTTGTGTAGTTTCTGCCTGCCAGGCAGTTGCTCTTTTTGTGATTGTGTAATTGTGACCTGTCTTAGCACATGTCCACATTATCTTTTCCCTTTTTTTGTTTGTTGTTTTAATGCAACTTTACATATTATTGTATTTGAAATAAATTACTTTGAGGTTTAATTATTCGAGCTTTGTCAGATACCCCACTTGTCAGGTGATTTCAATGTGCTGTGGATTTCTGGACCTGCTTTATTATTGCCATGAATAAAACAAAAAAAAATGGTTACTCCTTCGAATTCCTCCTTGGTCTCTAAGAGCTCTTCTTGGTCCTGCAGCAGTGGTTTACTTCTGTACCTCTCATCCCTTGGTGTAAGGGAAGGGCAACTTCACCATGAGGTCTTGCTAAGACGTTAAGTTGCACATGTGTTTTTATAGTTTATTTACTTAGAATTGTTGTCACTGACTCTTAACAATGTTCCTATCAGTTATATTAAAGCACTTGGTAAATGCCCACCTACAAGTTGAAGTAATGAAAGGCAAAAGTTAACCGATAGATGACCACACCTGAGCCTAAGATCCATGCTTCGGAATGCAAGTGCTCTTTGTTTTTAACTTGAAAACTTCCCATAGATGTTCTACAGCCCAGGCCTCCCCTTCTCTGGCATCACTGGGTTGTCCTAGGCTCCCCAGTGACTGGCATTGTAGAACTGACTAGATCCGAGTCCCTTGATTTATTTTTAGGATCCCTGAGCTGTACCTTTACCGTATTGTCATGCCTAACCAGTGCTGTAAGTAGCCTGCATTGTTCTAAATCGATTTCTTTCCTTTTATAGAAACATATTATGTGAAGATCTTTAAACGTGTATAATTTTTTGTGTTAAATAATTCAAAATTATTTATTTTTAATTTTTATTCCAAAGTGAGTTGACATTAAACTAAAAAGAGAATCTGGGCTCCCCAAGTCTTTCTTGATTAACCCTAACATGCCGTGTGTCATGCTGGAACTGGCCATGTCAAGGACCTCTTATTACTAAGCTGTTCTCTTTCTTGTCTCCCCTATTCTCTCTGCTTTCTTTGAAGTCTTACTTCCGAGATCATTCACTTTCCTTTTAGTCTCAGTTTGAATACAGACCAGTTCTGCCATAGAATGGACTGTTCATCCCTTCAGAAGTCTCAGTTTTATGTTTTCCTTTATGATGACTTTGTGAATGGCTGCAGTTCTGTGACATCTTAAATCTTCAAAACTACTTCACCATGAATGATGTATTAAGGAAAGCCTTTCATTAAACAAAAGTGGTAGAATGGACTCTAGTCTCATTAATCTATCCCAGCTCTGAAAACTTAGAAACTATGTCCAAATGAGAGACGAAAGTACATTACTTATGCACATTCTTTATCGATGGTTTGACACACAGGACTAGTTAGATCATCTTTAGCCTTGGAAGAGTCTCACCAGATAGATAGAAGTCTTGCCTGGGAAAGATCTTCACATAGGACTGAGGTGCTCTGCCTGCGCCTTAACCCTGTTTCTCTTCAGCCCAGACCCTGCATTCCGTCCTCTTAGGAAACTGCTGCTGCTTGAATGACGTCATTTTGAGCCCAAACCCGCACGCACATAGGCTCTACTCCTCCTGTCTGGAGAGTTTTGATTCTTTCATCTCTTTCTTCAGAACAAAACATGCAGCTGTTCCATGTTTAGTCATGAATTTCAAAATCCTCATTTTTAACCTTATAGGTGCAAGGTAGCCAAGGATGGCTACAGCTTCGTATGACCAATTATTAAAGCAAGTTGAGGCTCTGAAGATGGAGAACTCAAATCTTCGACAAGAGCTAGAAGATAATTCCAATCATCTTACAAAACTGGAAACTGAGGCATCTAATATGAAGGTATCAAGACTGCAACTTTTAATTGTAGCTTGTCCACATTCAGTGTTCCCCCCTTGTAAACTTGGGATAGCTAAGACACTTTACTTACTCAAAGTATATATAAACTCTTAGAAAAGTTAACATATTCTTAGTAAATGTGTTAAATTAATCTACTGAATAATACAAAAAATTAATTAACCTTGGTGATTCTTAGTTTTTAAGTTTGAAAATAGGACCCTCCAACTTTATCATTATACTAGGCTTAGTGGAAAGGTTTTTCCGTACAGCTCATAGAAACTAGCTGTATTTTTACAGTGCATCTCAAATATGACAGGGTCTTATTTAGAAAATGCAGATATCACTAAGCCTAGGTGATTATTTCCATGGCACTTTCAAGCCCTGAAGTTGGTTTGCCAGATAGCAAGAAATGTTATATAGTATTTAGTGTGTAGAGGGGAAAACCTTGTGTCTTCAAAAAAATTGATTAAAACTTCAGTTACTTTAATTTTGAGTTATTCAGCTTCCCACTGACTTTAATAACTTCATAAAATTGGAGATTGTCAATAGAAATATTTTATTTCCCTTTTAAAAACAAAACAAAACCTTATTTTGTGTTGTTTCTGTTGCTTGGCTATTTTAACATCTCAATTCCTGGCTTTTTCCTCTGAACACTCAACAGTCCTCTTTTCTCATCTTTACATATTTCCTAGTCTGTCTAGTTCTTTCTCTAGCATTTCAAAGTCTCCTTTCTCTTCTAGAATGTTGTGTATCACTGAAGAAACTGTTCTTGTCTTTCCTACTTTATCCTTTAGATCAGCGTCCTAACAGTTCCGCCCCACGACCTTACACACTTTCTTGCCTATCTTTCTTTTGATCTTTTTTCCATTCAAATTGCCATAAAACTCTGGCAATAATATTTCCAAAGTACTCATTTAATATCCTTTGGAAGTAGGTAACTGAATAAACACTTGTTTCTCCTTCCCACTAGCTATGTGTGTGTCAGGGATTTGACACACTTGAGTCAGTGAACTAATAAATAGGTTTAAAAAGCCATTTGTTATCCTGACACCAGCACAGTGCGCTTTAAACGGCTCTACAGGGCTTGTGTTGCGAGAGTTCAAGGACACAAAGTACAGATACATTTGGTCTGCTTGGCTGGCATACTGTGCAGACCGCCTCCAGAGGGCCTGTTTAGGGAGTAAAGATCTGATTTGTAGTGCAGAACTCAGACCTCACTTTAAGTAGTTGTTTAGTTATGTAAGCAAATCCAAAAATGGTTTTTAGAAAACACTTTGGAGGAGACATTTTATTGGCACTTCAGTCTTGATGCTGAAGTAGAGTGTCTTTCAGAGTGGTCATACAAGTCACACAAATTTCTATGGTGGGATATCAGGCTGTGTGTTTATTAAACTTGGCCCAGTCTGTATAAAGTGTAATAGAATTTAAGGTGCGCCTGGATTCAGTGATTACTCAAGTGTTTCTGCACACATCCTTGCAGATCCATCCATGTATGTCAATAGGATTGGGTTTATGGCAGTATAGCAATTACAACTTTCAATGAAGTTGCTTATGTTTGCTTTTTTTTCTCGTTTTTTAAAAATGTCTATTTATTACTTCAAGTTACATCTCCATCACAGTGCCCTCTTTCCACCCCTCCCAGCCCCGCCCTCCCACCCTCTGTGGGTACATCTACACAATGGAATACTATTCAGCCATCAGAAACAACGAAATCATGCAATTTACAGCCAAATGGATGGAACTAGAAAAGTTCATCCTGAGTGAACTAACCCAGACTCAGAAAGATGCACATGGTATCTACTCACTTATAATCGTATTTTAGCCATATAGTACAGGATAACTATTGTACAACCAACACACCAAAAGGATCAGGAACATAGACTTTGTTGATGAGACACTTTGTGCTAGTGGTGATACCATGTACGCCCCCAGTATATGAGGAAGCTCTTAGCCCTCATATGACTGTTGAACTGGGGTGGGGGACTGATATGTTTGCTTTCTTAATGGACTCTGTGCTGTCAAAGAGCACATGTCCTACATTGATTTGTAAAAAAGATGCCTTTGAAACCATTGTTGCTTCCCATGTTGGGTTAGAGTTAATGCAGTGTAATAGTTCTTCTCCCTAAAAACACTTAGTAGACTTTGGGGCACATATAATCTTGCAAAAGCATATTTATTTCCTGACCTTTAATCTAGTCAACAAAGGAAGGCAAAACAGGTCAGATTAAACCAGGGAAGCCTAGAGTGTAGGCAGTAGTACCACCTACTGGCAAAAGAGGGTACTGTCCTGCTGTTGATTATGACATCACTATTAAAAAGACAAGAAATACCATGCATTAAGGGCTGATGAGATGGCTCAGCGGTTAAGAACACTGGCTGTTCTTCCAGATGTCCTGAGTTCAATCACATGGTGGCTCATGACCATCTATAAAGGGATCTCATGGTGCCCTCTTCTGGCATGCAGGTGTACATGCAGACAGAATACATATACATAAAAACAAAACCACACAAAACCCATAAATAAATAAATCTACCAGGCGTGGTGGCACAAATCTTTAATCCCAGCACTCCTTGAGTCAGAGGCAGGTGGGTTTCTGTGAGGTCAAGGCCAGCCTGGTCTACAGAGTGAGTTCCTTGATAGTCAGGGCTACACAGAGAAACCCTGTCTCCAAAAACAAAAAAAAAATCCAAAAAAACTGTAGGGTAACAGCCAAGAGATGTATTTATATAAGGAGTTAAGGAAATATGAGCAGACAACATATTTGAGGGTATTGAGGAAATATTTACTTTTAGGTACAAGTATGGTAGTGTGGCTGTGTTTAGAAAGAATCCCTATGTAAATGTACCTATTAAAATTTTGTGAAAGAAATGATATGCCATTTCTCCAGCATCATGAGTAGCAAAGCAGGGCCGAGACTATTGGTGACTTTTCCCTCTGGAGACACTAAGTCTAAGCTGACCTTTATACCGGGGCCCAGCAGACAGCTGCCGGGAGGGAGCATACCTGAAGACAGAGGAAGAGCTCCAGGTCATGGCTGCCTTTGCTGTGGACATTGAGTCTTGGAGGAGGAGGTTGGGGAAAAAGGAATAATAGGTAGGATTTGCTACAGAGAGGGAAACTTCAGTTTCATAAGGTACTTGCCAAGTTTTGAACTTTTTGGATCATATTAAAACCTTCAGCTCCAAAGGCCAGATTTTTGTGGTAAAAAGGTAAGCACCACCAGAAAATAAGCAAAAGAGGAAAACCGTAGTGAGAAGCTTGGGGGTTGGTCTGCTGTGCCAAGTGTGGCTGCACTTGAGGGTACATAGTGTGCAAGGTTAAAGGCTGAGGAAGCGGACTGGCCGTATTTTCAGTCTAAGTAAAAAAGGACATACTCAAGAAACCAAATCAGATTTAAATTGCCTAAAATTAAATTAGGTTCAAACCATTCACTATTTCTAGAGAACCCCAACAATGGGAAGAATAAGTTCTGGAAGAAGAGTGTACATGTCTTAAGTCTTTCCCTCTTATATACACACCATTGGCATATCGTCCCTTTTCCAGAAATATGAAAACAAAATAGGAGGTAATTCAGAAGCAATCCGGGTGTTGGAGTTAGCCAAGGATTCTTTACATAAATATAATGTCTTGAAAAAATGGAAAATTGATAAAATGCCAGAAATACTGTAAAATTTTGACAGGGAATTGTATCTGCAATAAAAACAAATCAGGTGTTCTGACTCTCAGGAGACACTTCCAGAAGATTTTACCTCAGCAGTGTTAGGCTCTTCTTAATTACCACTAGCTTCTCAGCTCCGCCTACCAGTATCTCGTATCCCAGCAAAGTAAAGGTTTCACTTTAGTGATTGTGATATCTAATTAATCACAGCTGATTCTTCAGCCCCAGCTAACCAGAACCACTGAAGCTTAATTCAAAATAACAAATGACACAAATAGAGTCTTTAAACTTCCCTCTGAAACTTCACAAGCCAGGGCTCCATCTTTTGCGCTGCCCTCAACATTCTTATCTTCCAAGCTCCTACAGAATAAACTTTGAACACTCAATGGCTTTTCTAGCCCAAGTTCCAAAGTCTGTCAGCTATGATGAAATACCATGACCAAAGCAACTTGGGGCAAAAAAGGGTTTTTCAGGCTTATGCTTCCATATCACAGCTCATCATTGAAGGAAGTCAGGACAGGAACTCAAGCAGGGCAGGAGCTGGTGCAGCGGCTATGGAGGGTGCTGCTTACTGATTCGCTCTTCATGGCTTGCTCAGCCTGCTATCTTATAGAGCCCAGGACCACCAGCCCAGGGATGGCCCCACCCACAATGGGCTGGGCCCTCCCCCTCAGTCCTACATCCTGATCATGTAGAAGCATTTTCTCAATTGAGGCTCCCTCCTCACTGGTGACACTAGATTATGTCAAGTTGACAAAACTACCCAGTTCAGGCTTCATCAAAATTAAAAACATATATCTTCTAGAAGACTTCATTAAGAAAACAGAAAACAGACCTTTCACTAAGGAAAATCATTTACCACTACGTATATTTTTTGACAAAAGAACTTATTTCAAAATGTATAAAGAACTTGTAATATAATAAATAATAAGATAACAGATTTGGGGAGCTGGTCAGCAGGTCAGGGTACAGCAGGGTGAGCCCAGAAGAAAATAGTATGTTGCTAACATCTGCAGGCCAATGCTCCTAAGGCAAAAATGTAGGAGAATCATTTCCTAGAAGCCCAAGGCCCGGAGAGCTGCAGTATCTGGCTCAGCAGCAGCCTCAATGAGATGGAAGAGAACTGACTCCCCAAAGTCTTCTGACCCCCACAAGTGTATTCACACACACACCCGATGAGACAGACAGATAGGGTTAAATATCTAGCTTTTTCCAACATGGCCTCAAAAATTAAAAAGGAAGATAAAGAGCTAGGTACACTAATGGAGTAGTTCAGTACCACCTGTCTGTCATCAAGGACATTCAAAGGTCATGTTACTCCTGCTCAAATGATTAAAATTTAAAAGAGATTCACAGATTGGAAATTGAAATGCCCACATTGTTGGTGGGCCTGTTTTATACACACGCATACACCCTCTCTCTACAGCACATTCTTTTCAAGGTAAAAATCTGTGATTCCTCATTTAAACTCTAAGAAACCACCCCAAGAGAAATAAATGCTTATGTTTAGAATGATCATACTAGTATTTGTCATAGCAGCCTTCAGACTGGTACCATCCAAATGACCCATCAAGAGAAGAAAGAGTAAACTGAGAATGTGTTAACATGGTAAACTACCACTCTCCACCAAGAGATAATGAATGGATACATGCAGTAACATGGAGGTGTCTTACAGATAATTACTTTAAAGTAGAAACACAATTCAAAGGACTGTATACTGTCTAGTTCCAGCATAATGGTTATTTCTGGGAACTGAAGATGCATTTGCAAGAACTTGAGGGGACCAAGGCTGGAAAGGATAAGCCGTCAAGAACTGAAGATCTCTACCTGTGCACATTGAGCCTTAAAACAGAAACACAGTTGGGGTTGGTTTTGTTAGAGAGTAGACACAGACTATTGATTGCAGGTCATGGAGGATGTTGTCATCTTGAGGCAAAGCTACTGGATGGGAGTGAGTAACTGGAGTGAGTGAGTAGCTGGATGTGAGTGAGTAGCTGGATGTGAGTGAGTAGCTGGATGTGAGTAACTGGAGTGAGTGAGTAACTGGATGTGAGTGAGCAACTGGATGTGAGTGAGTAGCTGGATGTGAGTGAGTAGCTGGATGTGAGTGAGTAGCTGGGTGTGAGTGAGTAGCTGGATGTGAGTGAGTAACTGGATGCTCAGTGATGTTCATAATTAAAAGTACTTAACAAAGATAACATACGAGACACATTGGAATAAGCTGATACTTTGCAGAAATTTCTACTCTTAAAACCCTTAAAAAAATGGTAGCCTTAAATTTCATTTGTATTATTTACATTGCTACTTTTCTCAATAAATTTCTAACGATGTACAGGGTCTTTGGTGTTGGCTCTGAGAATTAAGCCTAAGGTGACACACATTCTCAACAAAAAGTATTCTATTGCTGAGCTGTGCCCAGCACAGGGACTTTCTGTCCACAGTGATGTACTTGCCATGTGTGAGTGCATGTATGTGTGTGTGCATGTGTGCTGCACATGTGGAAGCCAGATTACAATCTGTGGGAGTCAGTTCTTTCTACCATGTGAGTTCCATGATTCAAATTCAGATTTTAAGTCTCACCTTAAAAACTTAATAAATAAAATTAAAACAATTTTATTACAAGTTGTGAATGATTTTCTTTTGAGACAGGGTTTCTCTGTGAAGCCCTGGATGCCCTGGAACTCATTCTGTAGACCAGGCTAGCCTTGAACAGGGATCCTCCTGTGTCTACCTCCCAAGTGCTGGGCTTAAAGGTGTGAGACACCACTCCTGGCACAAGTTGTGAATGTTAACTATTTTTAAAATTCGAAAATGTGAGCACATATCAGAATCACTCAGTTTTTATAGGGATTTGGAGAGGGACTAATGCTCTCAAACTAGGACTTATGTATCCTACATAAGCAGTCTACTGCTGAGCTTTACCTGCAGCTTGCCCACTGATTTAAATTTGTAATTCTATTACCAGAGGTAGAGAGAAGCTTTCCCTTTGTCCATTCTATACAAACATGTTTAATGGGATCCTTTTTTGCATAGTTTGTTTTTCTCTATGATACACTGTGGTCGTCTTGGCATTAGATGATAGGGTTGTTCAAAGACTGCTTTAACTAGTAGCCATGGATGGAGGGAAAGTTAGAACTCTGGAAAATCACAGGCAGTCTGCAGTCAGAGTCTCAAACCAAGGAAGAGAAGTGAGCTGAAGTCCACAGTCAACCATTTGGGCATGCTCTTTATGAAGAGAGGCACCCATTTGAATACTCCTTCCCACAGTGGTGACACTCTCTGGAGATGATTTTCAACATGAGTGTCATTCACCTTCACATTGCTACACCTTCCTACCCAAGCCTTTCAAATAACAACACGGTCTGGTGTTGGGAGGGTACATGCTAAGACACAGGTTATTGGTTTTCAGGGCTTATGGTGACAAGATCAGGGCAGAGCAGTGGAGCTGCCTCTCCAGTGTTGGCTCACTTTTCGGCAGAGTCTCCTTCTGAGATCACTTTCCCATACTGCAACACTTTAGTTTCAGAGTTGCAGACTTCCAGTGCATTTTCCTGCATTTACAAAATCAAATTGACAAAACACAGGACATGCTGGAAGCAACAGTGGCATGCTTCAATATTTGGGAAGTATAAATAAGTTATTAAGGAGCACTATAAAAGAAAAGGTTTACAGGTAACCGGACAGAAAAATTGGATAGACAACGATTTCAAAAAAAAAAAAAAATTTTTTTTTTTGAAAGTCACTAAAGAGCAGACTTGTCTCCTGGCTGTGCAGGTACAGCTCTAAGAGATGTGGCTTCTAAACAGCCAATTTTTTTATTATAATGTTTATTTATTACATCACCAGCATACTGCCCTCTTTCCACCCCTCCCGGTTCCACCCTCTTATCCTCCGATGTGGAGTGTCCCTACATATCAGCCCCTCTCAGTTCAACAGTCACATGAGGGCTAAGAGCTTCCTCTTGGACTGGGGGCCTACATGGTAGTACCCGTAGGGCAAATTGTCCCATTGATAGGTAACAAAGTCCATGTTCCTCATCTAAACAGCCATTTTTGTGTGGGTTAAGCAAGTTTGTGGGTGTCCGGTGATTCAAAATGGTAACAATTCTACCTGTCTTAAAAGTTTACAGATACATGTTTTATTAATCTATATTGTACAAAGTAATGGGTTTGTTTCATTATGTCTTTTTATGTATGCATATAATGTACTTGATGATAACACACCACCCATTATCTTCCTTTTAAGTGTGCCTTGAAGTGTTTTGCACGGAGACTCCTCAAATCACTATTATAACAAAATGCCACTATTATTGTTATTGGGATATAACAATGAATAATAGGTAATACTTTTAATTAACATTGTAGCTTATGGAATGTTGTCTGTGGACTGAAATAGCTTTCTCCCGGGTCATAGCTAAATGCCAAGAAATACAGAATCATGTCTTCAGAAAGTTACTTAGCATTTCATGCTAATATGCTGTGCTCTTTTCAATAGGAAGTACTTAAGCAGCTACAGGGGAGTATTGATGATGACACTATGACTTCTGGACAGATTGACTTACTAGAGCGTCTTAAAGGTACGTTTTTAAGTACTTTAGAAACACTGTTTTAGGATCAGCTTGACAGTAGTCAAGTTCAGGTGCTCTCAGTGTCCATGCTGGGCTCAGCCTTCTCCTCCTCCCCACCGGGACATAGCTTTTGAATGCAGATGGATAAAAGGTCTGTTTGCTGGTTGTTTGTGCTTCACATTGTTGCTTTTAACTTTTCTCCTGGAAAATTTGGACCTATGTAATAGCCCTGACTGTCCTGGACTCACTCTGTGGACCTGGCTGGCCTCAAACTCACAGAGATCCATCTGCCTCTGCCTCCCGAGTACTGAGACGAAAGGCGTGCGCCACCACATCCAGCTTCCTATACCATTTCTAATAGAATCTGTTTTAAAATGTTTTTCTCATTTCGTTGCCTAGAAATTCCAGTGCCAAACAAGGACCCTGCTTAATAATAATTGAAACCAGACAAAGTACTTTTTGAGTTCCTAATATTATCTCCATGGAATTTAAGAATGGACATTTTGTGTAATTTTCCTTTAACACACTTATTTTCTTTATGACTCAAGCTGACTTTGCAAGGAAAATGTTAACTATTCAGTTGTGTATATACACCTGAGTATTCACTTTTAAAATAATGTTATAGCTTTAGGAATGTTTTACATGTCATAAAGCAATTACTACATAAGAGTTTGTCTCTGCTTAGAATTTAACTTCGACAGCAATTTCCCTGGAGTGAAACTACGCTCAAAAATGTCCCTTCGCTCCTATGGAAGTCGGGAAGGATCTGTGTCAAGCCGTTCAGGAGAGTGCAGTCCTGTCCCAATGGGGTCATTCCCAAGAAGAGCGTTTGTAAATGGAAGCAGAGAAAGTACTGGATATTTAGAAGAACTTGAAAAAGAAAGGTATTATTTGTTCCTTATGTAGTAAGTACTGCGAGTGTATGGACATTTATGCTGTTTTGTAATGTAAGATACAAAGGAGGGCTGGACGGATGGCAGGTGATAGCTCAAACTTACATCCTTCCTTCATTCCCTTCTTCCTTCCTTCCTTCTGTCCTTCCGTCCGTCCATCCATCCATCCGAAACAAGGTCACATCATCTAGCCCTGACTGTTCTGGAACTCACTCTGTAGACCAGGCTGGCCTTGAACTCAGAGATCCATCTGCCTCTGCTTCCCAAGTGCTACGATAAAGGTGTGCACCACCACACTCGGGCTTGTTTTAAACATGTTAATAATTGTGTTTACAATAATTCTAAAAGTGGAAAGAAGGAATTTTCTTGAAATTCTAAATACTTAGATTACTTAGGTATTCAAATATTCTGCACATGGTGAAGCCTTGGTGTAGTGGTGAGCATAGCTACCTTCCAGATAATCTGTACATTGAGTAATACCCTAAATCACAGCATTTGTATCTAGTTAAATGTATGAATTATTTATAAGAGAATTTCTGGTTATCTTTTGAGCTAAGTTCAGTAGTAACTACTAGATCCTGTGTAAGAAACTCCATTGTAGAAGGCAGATTAGAAATAACCACAAATGAAATGGTTCTTATCATTTCCACATAGACAAAGCATTGCTTAGCCTGTAGAGTGAGCTGAGGTTTCTTGCAATGAAGCATTAATTCTCCTCTAAGTTAGAGTTTCTCTCACCACACATGGCAGAATCATCAAGACATTTTCAAGTATTTTAGGACTCACTGCCAGGTGGCACCTGATCTTTTTATACCTAAAAGTTAGACCAGACCTCCTATTAGCTTTATGACTTCTGGCAAGTCAACACATTTTGTGATAATTTCTTTTGTGAAACACTGATATGGTGCTTGTGAAAGTGGAACATTAAGATTATATATAGAAAACAGGGACTGAAGATATGGCTCAGCTGTTAAGAACATTTAGTGCCTTTGTAAAGGACCCAGGTTCAGTTCCTAGCACTCACATGGTGGCTTACAAATAAGCCCAGTTCCAGGGGCTCCAACTCCTCCTTTGACCTCCATAGGCTGCACCCATGCAGTACACACAGTCAGGTACATGCACATAATACATAAAGTAAAAAATATGTATTTTTAAAAATTATATATAGGAATTAATGCAACCTGTTTTCATTGAGAGATGAAGGGATTATTAGTTTTGGCCTGGGGTATGGTCACCTGTAAAAGTCAGCCTGGCCATGTGGCCTAGGAGAGATGTTGAACTCTTTTTCTTTTTTAAAGATTTATTTATTATGTATACAGTGTTCTGTCTGCAGGTTTATCTGCAGGCCAGAAGAGGGCACCAGATTTCATTATAAATGGTTGTGAGCCACCATGTGGTTGCTGGGAATTGAACTCATGACCTCTGGAAGAGCAGCCGGTGCTCTTCACCACTGAGCCATCTCTCCAGCCCCTGAACTCTTTTTCATTTCTTACCTGTGCCAGTCTTTATTTCTACCCTGAACCTGGGCTACCCAAACACTGTCCTGGTCCAAAAGGAGAGAAAGGGTCCATGATCTTCCACCTCTTTGTTCCCTTTCATTCCATGAAGAGCAAAGGACTTGGGAGCAAGCACGCTAGACTTCCTAGGAACGGATTGTGGTACTGATGTTATTAGTGGAGAGTTTTAGAGACAGTAACTTTTAAAATGGGTTTTACTGCAGGTGCTAGTAAGTCTAACAGCTATTAGTAATGAAACCCTGCAATAAAAATGTTCCTTTTACCTCAGCTTATTTGATATTTAAGGGGAATGCTCTAAGCTGCTGTTTTGGCATCATTTATCTCTAGCCAGTTTCTGCCCATTTGTTTTCTCACAATTGAGGATGCTTATCTTGGAAATTGTTTCTCAGGAAAGGTGATTCTAGCAAGAATAAAACCTTCTACATACATTTGTACTATTTACAAATGTTTCCCAAGGAAATACCAAACAGAACTTGAAAAATAACATTTCAAGCCAGGCTTGGTGGCACAAGCCTTTAATCCCAGCACTTGAGAGGCAGAGGCAGACAGATCTCTGAGTTCAAGGCCAGCCTAGTCTAAAAAGTGAGTTCAAGATAAGCCAGGGCTACACCCACAGAAAGACCCTGCTTCAAAAAAAATACAATCCCCTCCCCAAAAGTATTATCAGAGTGGGGAGCATCATTGTGTGTTGCCAAATTCTAGAACCCATAAAAGAAAATATTCACAGGTCTGACTGTGAAAATCCAGATTTTCCAAATAACAAAATTATTATAAGTGACAAATTGAAAAAAATGTATATGCAAGCTATGACTAACTTCTGCCAATCCTAGTATAGAAGTCCTCTAAATGAGAAGCAAAAGTTACAGAAAAGGGTGGTTTGCAAATTTGGAAAAACTCTTAGTCTCATGGACAGTAAGAGAAATCAATTGAAGTCATGGTGATATCCTAGAGGTTTATAAATCCAGATATGTAAAACTCTAAAAGTTGTGTCATACACTTAAATTCATGAAAATTATAGGTTATACAATTGGTATAACATCTTACTAGGACAGTAAGTTAAAATATGTGTACCCTCAGAATTTATCATGGGTACATTTTTAAACATATATAGAATGAAGTACATAAAGAAATTTGTGTTATATTTATAATAATAGCAAAATACTTAAAGGCCCTAAGTGCCATAATATATCTCCGTTGTGGGTTCATCAGTATTGTAAGATACATAGGGTACTAGGCAGCTGTCAAAAAGTGCAGTCGGTCTTTTGTTCTTATATGGAATGACCTCCCAAGATAATTTTTTTATTTTTTATTTTATTTTATTTTATTTTGGTTTTTCGAGACAGGGTTTCTCTGTATAACAGCTCTGGCTGTCCTAGACTCACTTTGTAGACCAGGCTGGCCTCGAACTCACAGAGATCCGCCTACCTCTGCCTCCCAAGTGCTGGGATTAAAGGCGTGCGCCACCAACGCCCAGCTGATAATTTTTTTAAGTGAAAGAAAATGTATAAGACAACATACATACTAATAATCTAGTATTTATGTTTTTAAATGTACATGTAATTATGCACATTATTCTTTGTATTTTTATAGAAAACCTTTGGAAAGAACAAAAGAAAATTATATATTACTTGGGATAAAGTATCACACAAAGCAATAGGAGCTTGTACATTTCAGTCCTATTGAGTTTTAGCTCAGTAACAGTCTTTTGTATGTTTATGTTTATAATGGTCAGGTGTATAGTACGACTGGTTCTTCAGGAGTTAACATAAATTCATGTTGAGATTCCAAGCTAGGTCTCTGTGCCTCAGAGTAGCTCCTTGTGGCTGTGAATTGTGATGTTTATTCACGGTGTTGTTGCACAGCTGCAGCCCACAGACTTCTTACCTGCTCCAGCGTCACTGCTACTGGTCTTAACTCCTTTAGTGTAGTGTTTATTCTTCTACTGGCTTTGAGTTCTGTTCTGTCCACACCTTTCACTTACCTCTTAGACTGTATGGAAGAGCCCTTGGTTGAAGCATGTGACTGGTCAGGATGAGAGCTGTCTTACTCAGGGAAGGCGACAGTGACTTTTATACCCTCAGTCCTACTGCAAACCCCAAGTCAGTCCATTTCCACTAGTTCATTGTTGTCACACAGCAACAATGGTGAGAGTTACTCTTGGCACTGTGTATTAGCCTGGGCAAATTTACCTTTCTTTTAAACGTAGGTCATTACTTCTTGCTGATCTTGACAAAGAAGAAAAGGAAAAAGACTGGTATTATGCTCAACTTCAGAACCTCACGAAAAGAATAGATAGCCTGCCTTTAACTGAAAACGTAAGTAACAGGGCAGCACAGCTTTTAGATTTAGTAATTTGATCTTTACAAGTACTCAGATTATCTATGAAGAATTCAGGGTAACTGGATTTTAATGATTTATAAAATGTAATATGTCTCAATCAGCTTTTAACTGAAATATATGATGGTTAATGAGTTTGTTGTTGTTGCTTTGCTTTTTTGTTTTGTTTGTTTGTTTTTGTAGGGTTTTGTTTCTTTTTTTTTTTTTTTTTTGGTTTTTCGAGACAGGGTTTCTCTTTGTAGCCCTGGCTGTCCTGGACTCACTTTGTAGACCAGGCTGGCCTCGAACTCGCAAAGATCCGCCTGCCTCTGCCTCCCAAGTGCTGGGATTAAAGGCGTGCGCCACCACTGCCCGGCTTGTTTCTGTTTTTGACACAGGATCTTATGTATCCCGGGTTGACTTCAGACTTACAATATAGCTGAAGAGGACTTGGTCCTCCCAAGTATTGGGATTACAGGCCTGCTTTACCATACCAACTTGTTAATTAATTTTTAATAGAAGATAAAAGTTTATTGTGCACCAACAGATACTTATTTTAATTCAACATGAGTTTGAATCTGGATTCCACTTAGACAATTATATTTTTAACTGGGAGAGACATTATACCATCTTGGGTTTTTTTGTACAATTCAGACATCATGCAAGATAGTTTTTACAACTAAAATGTCCTTGAAGAGAATTGAACCTTACTCTGTCTAAGAATAAATGCCAGTGTCTATAGTCATGGATCTTACTGTGCTTGTGAATTTTATAATCCTTTAGCAGATAAGATGGAGGCCAGTGAGATAATTCAACAGGTAAAAGGGATTATGCCTACCTGGCAACCTGAGTTCAGTCTCAGGAATATAGCTGGTGGTAGGAGAAAACTTTCACAAGTTGTCTCCTGACTTCCACGCTCATGCTGTGCAGTGCACACAGCTCTGAGTCAACCCCACGCACTCATTAACTGGATATGGTGATACATCCCTAATGACCGTGTCCAGCACAGCTCCAGGGATGGACCTGACTGAGCAGTGGGGAGTGAAGAAAAGACAAAACAAACATGGACACACAGCATCGGTGGACTGGGTTCTCTGATGGAGAGCCAGCACCCTGGAAGCTCAGCATGTTTACTATATAGTGTTAAACGAGAAGCTGAAGTTACTGCATACAGATGGACAAGGAGGCGTGTTGAGCCAATCTCACTAGGAGCAGTCTCTGTAGGCGCAGACATCCAGAGGGAAAAGGCTATGGTGGGTGTCATCTACACATTCTGTCGGGATTCACACTCAGACCCAGAGGGAAGGCTTTGCCATTTCCCATGGGTCGTAGGCTGTGGGGTCCTTGACAGCAATGCCCATGTTAGCAACACCCATTAGGCAGGCCTTCCTCCGCTCCCCACATGTAATCTCAGCACTCAGGAAGTTGAGGCAGGGGTATCAGAAATTCAGTTTCATAGCTAGGGAAATGGCTCAACAGTTGGGAGCACTCGCTGCTTTTCTCCAGGATCTGAGTTTGGTCCCCAGAACCCATGTGGAAATTCACAGTCATCTGTAACTCCAGTTTCAGGGGATACTGGTCCTCTCCTGGCCTCTGTGGACAGCAGGCACACACGTGGTTTACATATATATGTGCAGGCAAAACACCCATACACATAAAATAAAAATAAGTCTTTTTAAAAAATAAATTGAAAGTCATCCTCAGCTGTATAGTAATTTGAGGCCAACATGGGGTATGTGAAGTCCTATCTAAAAAGAAAAGAGAAAGCTTCTAAAATCTTTAATGACCTCAAGACTGTGTGTGTCACCAATGTTTTATGTAATGCCTAAGGGGGGAATAAAACCATGTGTGACTCATGCTCTTAATCAGACTCCAGGAGGCTGATGCTGACGGGCTGCGAGTCCAAGGCCAGCCCGTCCTACAGTAAGACACTGTCTCAGCATAGCCTTCATCATAACTTTGGTTTTCACCTTCTCATAGTAGTTTTGAGAGAACATAGTTGCAGAACATGAAAATAGAAGGAAAAAGGCCTTCCAGAATATAGCTAACCGGGTTTCCTGAGTGCAGGAGCTAGAACTCCAGGCTTAAAGTGCTCGCTTTCCTATAGTAGTCAGGGGTCTTGAGAGGAAGAGAAGGGCCCCTTTTCCTGGCATTGTCCTGTAGACTCTTCCTGACCACTAAGATGTCATTAACAGAGAAAGACAGTTACTGGAGAGCTCCTGATAAGTGAAGATTAGGGGATCCAGAAGGGTTTGGTGAGGTTTTAAATTTTATGAATAAAAACCCCACAGCATGGTTTTGTTGCCATTGACTGGAGAATATTCAAAAGTCAGAGTCCTGTTGTCTCCATGAAGTAGGGGCCAAGAAAGAGCTTGAGGTATATATATTACAACTCAAGAGTAATGGGTTACTATCAGATCTAAAGTAAAGATCAGTTGTCACATAAATTCATTCATTATTCGCTATTAAGTAACCATGTTTGGTAGAATACACAAGAATATACAGTCATTATGGGCCATTAGTAAATTTGAACTTTTGCTTGTATTTTATAATCATTTACTATACTTTGCTTTCTTATTGGGAAAACAAGTTAACAAGTACTTCTGTATAGAAATATTTATCTGCTTTTCAAAATGTCATACCACTTACCAGCTCCAGCCACATTATATAGCGTGCTGTGTCACATTCAGCATTTTAATTTTGCAGGGTGTTTGGGACATGGAGGACAAATAAGAGAAATAACAATATAGATTCAGAGAATGAATGACATTCAGTAGGCATGGTGCTGCTTGTCTGAAGTCCCAAAAGCCCAGCACTTGGAAGATAGGCAGACAGTTTCTGTGAGTTAACTTCAGCCAAGTAGTTAGCGTCAGGCCAGCTAAGACTGCAGAGTGGAAGCCTGTCTATAAATAAACACATAACATGCAGGCCACTTTGTCTGTCCTGTGTTCCTAACTTTGGTGTGCCCATAAGAGTGCATTCTGCATATGAGGGTTGTTTGAGGGCAACTTAAAATGACACGAGTTTGGACTACTTGACCAAACATGCAGGAGCAGTTTCCTGCACAGAGCATGAGGAACATGAGCAGCCTCCAGCACTCCTTCATCCTCTCCAGCCTCCAGCACTCCTTCA
>CAJQZJ010006354.1:658732-715028 GCA_907164525.1 Lophiomys imhausi | reverse complement strand
TTTAACCACCTGTGTGCTGTTCATTCTGAATTTAACCACCTGTGTGCGGTTCATTCTTGAAGTCATTTTTCTTGACCTGTGCTCCAGATTCTTAACCTTGTGTCCCTACCCAGCTCCTAAGTGGCACTGCCCACAGTCAGGATAGGCTTCCCGCCTTACTTAAACCATTTTTCAGACCCACCTAGGGTTGTCTGCTATTGGATTCCAGATCCCGTCGAGTCGGTGATGAAGACTAACCCTCACAGGCCCATCTCTTGTCAGCCCAACACCCAAACACCTCACTTTTAAATCATGAAATCTCACCCTAGCCCTCAAAAATTCATGGCCATTTCATAACACAAAGTGCATTTAGTCCTTCTCTACACATTTCATAGTCTCTTGAGTTCTGACATTGTTCAAAAACCCAATCTCTTCTTAACTGCATGATATAAAGTAACAACTGTCACATTTTTTGAAGGTGTTATACAGTGACACAGTAATACTGATTGATGGACCAGAGAGAGTTTATGGTAGTAATAAAAATACTCTATAACTGGATTATGGTTATGCTAGTATATTTATTGAAAATGATTTAATTGAACACTTAATGGGTAAATTTTGTGGCACTTGAGTGCTTAAGCAGGATTGCTTTTAATTTTTTATTTATCTATTTTTTAGCTAAACCAGTAGTATACTCCTGTTACCCAGCACTCAGAAGGCAGAGGCAGAGGGATCAGTAGTTCAAGGCCCAACCTCAGCTACATAGCAAACGTTCCCATTCCAACATGAAGGACTGGGAGGATAGCGAGGACAGATCAGACCAAAGTGGGAAACCCAGCATGGCAGATCCAGATGCTGTCCCACCTCTCTAGTTGTGCCTCCTGCAGCACATGCAGCCTGTCTGTTTGGCTGACTCTAGTCCCCGTGTGCAGATCTCTTCAGGACATTCACAGTTCTGCTGTCTCTGAGACACTGAGCTCTTCTTTGCAGTTTGGGCTCCACCTTCACAGCCTCATGAAGTGGTCTCTCAGGGCCTCCTTGCAGGGACTCTACCTCTGCCACATGCCCCCAGCAGCTTCCGTGAGCTATGTAAATCTTGAAATTTGCACACCTGCAAAACCACATGGACAAATTTGTCCAGTTGAGCAGCCACCATGAAAGGTAGCCTGGCCACTTTTGATCATGTCTGTCTGTGGTGGCCTGCCAAAGGAAATGCTTTCCATGGTAGTTTTCAAGCAAGGTGATACTGTCATTTCAGTTTCTTCCCTTCCCTATGAATTTACACTTTTACAGCCTGGAGCCTTCAGTAGGTGGAGCCTTTTCTGCAAGACACCTTTCCCACGGGTTAGGGTTAGGGTTAGGGTTAGGGTGGAGTGGGAGTTTCTCAATCCAGCCAGTCTCTAACATTTCTTTGTCTGCACCACTCCTTAATCTAACTTGAGACTCTCCTGCTCCTTTGTTTACCAGATTCCACATTTTTCATATATTTCTGTTCTCTCTTTTACTGTAAATCTGAGAGCAGTATGTGAAACCATACCACACCCTGTATGTTATGCTATCTTGAAATTTCCTCTACCAAACAACTTAGTCTGTTACCTTTGAATTTAAGCCTCAGTTTTTCAGAATGTGGTCAAAATCAGCCATGTTTTTTGCCAGCTCAGTTCCTATAGTCTTTGTTCCCCTGTGAAGCACAGTTGTTACTGTCTGCCCTTCTGTCAGCACTCCCACAGGAATGCTTCATTAAGCTCTGCTTAGAGTGGTTCTTGACCTGTGAGTCGAGACCTCTTTGTGGGAGAGGGGTTACAGGGGTCACCTAAGACCATAAAAAAAAAAAAAACAGATATTTACATTAAGGTTCATAACAGTAGCAAAATTATAGTTATGAAGTAGCAACAAAATAATTTTATGGTTGGGTTCAGCACAGCATGAGGAACTCTATTGAAGGAAGGTTGAGAACCTTACAGCATTGTAGACCTTCTGTAGTCCACAGACCAATCCAAAGCCTAGCCATTGCGTGATCAGGGTCGCAGCAGCAGCCCTGATCCTCATGCCACTTCCTGTGTAAGTTATTTTTCTCATTGCTGTGAAAAATTACCTCACAGTTGAAGAAGAGTTTGAGAGGCACAGCCTATCATGCTGGGAAGGCATGGGGACAGGACTGTGAAGTGGGAATTTATCCTACTCCTGCAGTCAGAAAACAGGTGGATGCTAGTGTTCAGCCAGTTTCTCCTTCCCTTTGTATCCCGTGTCTGGACCCTATCGGGTAATGATGCCACATGTAGGGTGGTCTTTCTTCCTTGTTAAACGTCTGGGGGACGCTCTCTCACACATGCCCAGGAGTGTGTCCCATCAAGTTAACCAAGATTAACCATCACACTAGTCTAGCACCAAATTCTGTCAGATTTATCCCTATGACTCTCCTTCCCTTTTGTGATGTATCAACCTCTTCTTATTAACGCTGCTTGCTCTGTTAGCCTCCCAACTACTACGTAAGCCACTTAAAACTTGACCTGTGGTGTGTCACGCAGTGCAGTCAGTAGAGTACTGACCTAGCGTGCACAAAACCCTGGGTTTTATCCTAACACCACATAAAACCAGGGATAGCGGCACATACCTCTACCCCAGCACTTTAGAGGTAGAGATGTGAAGATCAGAAGTTCAAGACATCCTCAGCTATGTAGCAAGTTGAGGCCAGTCTGGGCTACATGAGACTGTCTAAGTAAAGAAAGTGAAGACAATGATGTGGTAGCCTCAAAATAACTTAGAAAGGGCAAATCCAACAAAATTATTACATTTAAAAAACTTCCTTTGGGACTGGAGAGATGGCACAGTGGTTAAGAGCACTGCCTGCTCTTACAAAGGATGGGGTTCAAATCCCAGCACCCACATGGCAGTTCAAAACTCTAATGGCTGGGCGTGAAGGAGCATGCCTTTAATCTCAGCACTTGGGAGGCAGAGGCAGGCAGATCTCTGTGAGTCCAGGACAGCCAGAGATACACAGAGAAGCCCTGTCTCGAAAAAATAAAAATAAAAAATTCTTCCTTTTACAATTATTTTTATTCTATGTGTATGAGTATCTTTGCCTGCTTATATGTCTGTACACCCCATGTGTGCCTGGTGCCAGTGGAAGCCAAAAGACATCATCAGATCCTCTAGGGCTGGAGAGAGATACACACACATGTATGTATGTATGTTTGTAAGTGTGTATGTATGTTTGTGTGTTTGTATGTATGTGTGTATGTATGTATGTGTGTGTGTTTGTGTGTATGTATGTGCCACCGTGTGGGTGCTGGAACTCTGACTGGGGTCCTCCAGAAGAGCAGCCAGCACTCTGAACCACTGAAGCATCTCTCCAGCCCCTGACCAGTTTGATTCTGCTCACTGTTTTTGTTGTGGTACTTCAGTAATACTGTGAACTTCTGGTATATGACAGGAAGTTCACACTTCCTCTGCCTCAGCTCCTTTGCTTGTGATCCTCTGTTCACCTAGAGTGTCCATTGTCCTCCTGTTCATCGGTTCTTCTTCCCAGTGGTGCTTCCTAAGAAAGTGCTTTTGTGCTGTCTGTCCTTCATATGCTCTTGACTTTCCTCATAACACCTGTCAGAGTTTTGACCTTATCATTACTGCTTTCATTATCTGACTGTGTCCACCTAAACTGAGCTTAGAAGGAAGATGAAACAGTGGCTAATCTTAGTACCACTGCTCCTTAGTGCCTAGCAGGTGTGATGGTTTTCTCTGGGAATACAGCGACGTCCTCACCTGTGCTACTGCCTTACCGCCGCGGTGTGGCCATCATCTTTGACTAGTCTTGTCATAGGGAGCTGATTTCTATACTCTGGTTGACTGTAGTCTTTCTGCTGCTTCTAAGTTACTAAGGGGTGCTTCACTTTTTGGGTGGAAGTGGTACGTGTAAGTTATTCTTTTAAGTCACACTTTTAAGTGGTCTAGGAAGGCTTAAGGGTTAAAAATCCAGGGAGAGCATTTTAAAATATAATGCTAAGTTTTTATGTCAAATTGTTGAAGCATAATCTTTTTTTTTTTTAAGATTTATTTTTATTTTGTGGGCATTAGTATTTTGCCTGCAGGCATGCCTGTATGAGGGTGTCAGATCCCCTGGAACAGGAGTTACAGACAGTTGTGAGCTGACATGTTGGTGCTGGGATTTAACCCGGGTCCTCTGGAAGAACAGACAGTGCTCTTAACTGCTGAGCCATCTCTCCAGCCCCTACGGCATAATCTTTATATTAGATTTTGATGATAGCATTTTCCTAAAGCAAGCAAATAAGAGTTTCTATAAAAAAAGGTGAGAGATTATTTTATTTCTTGTATTCTGTGGTGGTGTTTTACAGAGTGGCCACTTTGTACTACCCATTTTAAAATAACTGCTTTCACTGGATATAATATGTCACTTTCAATTTCATATAACACGTGGTGGGTGCATTAGCAAAGTTATTTGTTTTATTGATCAGGTTTGAAGAGCTTGTCATTTGGTTTCATATGACATTAGCAGAAGATGAGCACATTTTCCCTGTAAAAATACATCTCCCGGGAGCTGTCTGTAAGCTTGGGTGTTAGTTTAGCTGCTACATTTGCAGCTCCATTAAATGCTACAGTCATGTGACCTTACAACCAAGGACAGTTACTTGCTCTAGGTTGTCCCCTGATAGTGAGAGGAGCACATCTGTTGGAGGATGGTGTTTCTGTGGGCCTCTGATACCCTTTGCCTGTGCACCTCAAATGCTCAGGGGAACACTGCAGCTTTCCTCTCACCAAGATAGTGACTGCAAGCCATGCTGGAGGTTGAAGTGTAGCATGCACTTCTGTGCCTTTGTCAGCCTGTATAATTGATTTATTAAGAGTTTCGAAGCAAAAAATAAGCTGTGAGCTCTAAAAGCATACACTGTACATAATGATGCTAACTCCATGTTAACAGAGGTCATCTCAGAGCAAGCATGAAGCTGCCTCCCATGAAGCTGAACGGCAGCATGAAGGTCAAGGAGTGGCAGAAAGTAACATGGCATCTTCTGGTAGTGGTCAGGTATGAATCATTCTGTCATATTTTCAAATTGACTCAGTATTTTAAAAGGAGCATGATGCCCTACAAATCATGTTTCCTTAGATGTGTGTCTCCAGAAAACACTGAGCATCAGAACACTCTCATTTCTCCTTAGTACACTTTCTGAATTTGTTGAAATATTCTTATGCCCCAGATTGTGTGTCTGTATAGGTCTGCAGCGACTGCTGTGCTTGGTTTTGGAAAGGCTTCAGTTCTGAGTGGTTGGCCCCCCTGGTGCTTTGTTGGCCTCCTTCTGCTTTCCTCGAAGGCCACAGTACAAAGACATGTTTCTGGGTCTTTATCACAGAGGTTCTTGTAGTTCTTACTTTCTGATGTGCTTCATGATTACACAGACCTAGAAATAAGTCTTAACTGGAAAAGGTTATTCTGATGCTTAAAAATAAAAAGCTATATATTTATTTTATCATGTGTAGCTGGTTCTGTTATTTTTTTACCATCTACATATTGCCACCAACTTTCAATTAGATTTTTGAAGTAGTATGACAACTTTTCATTCATGTGTCCTATGTTTTTCAGATTTCCTTCAACAGACATTTTTATGTTGTAAGTTAATGATAACTTAAAAAATAGAATTTCACTAAATCGGCTTTAAGATTATTTTCCTATTATCAACACAAAAGATTAATTTAGTCTTTCTAGGTTATTTTTGATAGTACTGTTTGTACCCCAAAAGTGGAATATTCTATTAATCCATTGATATATAAAGTTTAAAATACTTCCTATTTTAAAAAACATTTTCTTTTACTGAGCTACAGCAGATAGTATTCCGCATCACTAGTTAGTATTATATAGGAAATTATTTAATGATGAATTAGAATAAAATATTGAGATTTAGGGACTGGAGAGATGGCTCAGAAGTTAAGAGCACTGGCTGTTCTTCCAAAGGTCCTGAGTTGAGATCTGGTGCCCTCTTCTGGTCTGTAGGTATATATGCAGACAGAACACTGCACACATAATAAATAAATAAATAAATTTAAATGGAAGGTTTACGTTCTCTCTGTGACTGCTCAGGGAATCCCTGAGAACTGTCTACTCCTACAGTGTAGAAGGAGAGAGTTGAGCTTCGTGCGACAGTTGTTCAAGCTTAAGGTCACACGCTAATGACTGTGTACTTACTCGTCTGCTAGAAGCTTCTATACCAGTTAGATCTCTGTGCTACTACATGAAAATCACCTTTAAGTCGATTATACTCAATATCAGAAATGGAAGCTGTTGCAAATATAAAAAGATTAGAAATTTTTTTTTTAAAAAGATTATTCATTTATTGTGTATACAGTGTTCTGCTGGCATGTACACATTCACTCCAGAAGAGGGCACCAGATCTCATTGTAGATGGTTGTGAGCCACCATGTGGTTGCTGGGAATTGAACTCAGGACCTTTGGAAGAACAGCCAGTGTTCTTAACCTCTGAGCCATCTCTCCAGCCCATAGATTAGAAAATTTTATGATAAAATGGGTGGGAAACCACAAAGGAAGGATCAGCAGGTTTCAGAAGAATGTGACTACTTCAGTATCTGAGGAAATGGAACAAGATTGTGAGACGACAGAGTCAAGATCAGGTGCTGGAGAGATGGCTCAGCAGCTAAAAGCATTGGCCAGTCTCCCAGAAGACCCAGGTTCCAGTCCCAACACCCACATGACAGCTCACTCCAGTCCCAGGGGATCCAATGTATTTTTTTTTTTTAACTTCCAAGGGTACCAGGCACTCACATAGAACACAGATATGCATGCAGACAAAATACCCATACATGTAAAATTAATTATTTAATTAAATTGTTTGCAAGTGAAATTATTATTTTACTTTTACCTTTTTAAAAGTAAAATACAGTTACATCATTTTCTCTTTTGGCCCTTCAGTCTCCTGTGTCCATCTGTCTGTACCCTCCCCTCAAATTCATGACTTCTTTTTCTTTAATTATTATTATTCTACACACACACACACGCATACATATAACATAAGTGTATAAACAGAACCTGCTGAGTCTGTTTAGTGTTGTTTGAATGTACATGATGTCAGGGCTGACCACTGGACCCTGGACAACCAGTAAAAGAGCTCATCCCTGGAGGAGACTAATCCTTGCACTCACAGCATTTCTAGTAGCCTATAGTTCTTTGTCTAGGCATGCCTCCTCCTCCTCCTCCTCCTCGCCCACTAGACAACCCCTTCCATGTTAGAGTGACCACTGGTCTTGTCCTCGTTTAGGCACCATGGTGAAGCTTCCCTGTCATTTCTAAGAGACACAGTTTCACAGCACGTTTTCTGGTCCTCTGGCTCTTACAATTTGTTGACTGCTCTTCCAAGATGTTCCCTGTACTTTAGGTGCAAGAGTTGTGTTGCAGATGAGTTCGCTGGGGCTAGGCACCGCACAATCAGTTGTTCTCTGCATTTTTACTTTTCTGTAATGATCTCCATCTATCTCAAAGGGAAGTGCCTTTGATGAGGGGTGAGAGCCACACTGACCTGTGGGTGTGGTGTAGGTTTAGAGTGCAGTTCGGAAGTGTGCTGCTTTAGTAAATTAATGGTCTCCTCTAAGATTAATGATCTCACTTGCCTGGGTAGCTGGCTAGGTTTCCAGTTCCAAGCATGCTTTCATTTCCCTCCTGTTTAGCAGGCCTTATGTCCCTTAGGCAACTGTTGCTTACCGCCTATATGTAAATACCACTGTGCACCCTTAGAGGGGAGGCATGCCTAGACAAGTATATATACATCCCTAAGCTTCACTCTGCTACACATCAATACGCTGCCCAAACAAGACCTGGCCAAGAACAAGACTAGTAGACATGCTAACGTGGAAGGGGGTATCTAGTGGGTGGGCTAGGGAGAAGGTATGTCTAGACAATATGTATGTGTGTATGTGTATATACAATTTTTTTGTTTGCTTGTTTTGTTTTTCAAGAAGGGTTTCTCTGTGTAGCCCTGGCTGTTCTGGAACTCAGTCTGTAGTCCAGGCTAGCTTTAAAATGAGCACAAGACATCCAACTCCCTCTGCCTCCCAAGTGCTGGGATTAAAGGTGTGCACCACCACTACCTGCCTATGGGATATCTTATGCCCTAGGGATATCTTACCATGCTGGTTTTTGTTAGAGTTCATAAGCGTCACAGCTGGGTAGGACTATTGTTGAACCCTAGGGTGCTCCCCGAGAGCCTGACACCCAGAGACCACCAAAGTCCCAGATTCGCTGTAATAGACAAGAGGTTTATTTAAGCTGACACACCAGGGTTCAACTCCCCCGTAGAGGAATGAACCCCGTAAAACGGTTCTCGGGCCCTTTAAATATACAAGCGACTACAAAAAGGTGGGGGCACCAAGAAGTAGCTTTTTTAGCCCGCCAAGGGACAGCCACAGGTGGGGATAAAGGAACAAAGAGTATGTTAAGTTAGGTGGTGACGCAAGTGGGGAGTGTAGAGGAGGGATCCGAGGGGAATGTGAACAAACCAGCCAGCTATGCAAGCTTTGATATTTTCAAGGACTGAGTTCTGTGGAGTGTTTCCAGAAGAAGTGAGGTCAGGGTCTCACCACAGAGGAGAAGGCCATGTATTCATTAAATTTTTACAGTCTTACACTATTAGTTGCTTTCTTCCCGTGTCCTCAGGGAGGAGACTTGACTTTTAAAAAGTGAAGATCAAAGCTGGGCATGGTGGCACGTGCCTATAATCATGGAACTTGGGATATAGAAGCAGTAAGATCAGGAGTTCAAGGCTACCCTTGGCTATAGGGCCAATTAGATGACAGCCTGAGTTACAGAGACCCTGTCCCAGAACAACAAAAAGTCAAGATTATATTATTTACAGACTTTTCTAGAAAGCAAAAAAAAAAAAAATTAAATTAAAAATATATAGATGTTTATAAGTGAGCTATTTAAAGATGCTTCAAAATGAGCACAAGAGGGACCCGTGAGGTAATTCGTTAGACATACTGTATGTGCATCTACATAGAGAAGTGTCAGGTCAGGGTTACAGCACCCATCATGTGTTCAGCTTTTGTTTTATTGTTTATACATTTGTATATTTTAACCTGAGTATGTGTCAAGTTTATACAGTGTATACCAACTACAAAGCCATTTTTACTTTGAGAAAAAATGTTTATTTCCCCTGCCCCATCACCTAGGGTGTCCCCAGAGCCCTCTTCAACCTCATGCTATTTAGAGTGAGAATGGCAAAGGGGGGTCTGTTGACAGGAGTAAGTCAGTTATGCCAGCAATCCCAGTGCTATGAAAACTGATGGTAAGTCAAGGCCAACCTGGGTTATGTGGTGAGTTCTAGGAGAGACATTGTCTTAAGAAAAAAGGAAAGTGGTAATTCAGGTCCCAGTATTTATTCCTCCTTCAAATAATTCTTTTCTTTTATTTTACATTAATTCCACCAACACTGTATATTTGGTTATTATCAGTCACTGCTCCTAAATCCTATTGTAGATAGTCTACATCAGTGAATCCAAGATTCCTTAGACACTAGTCCTAGCTATTTGAAAGGCTGATGCAGAATTAGTTTGACAATTTAATGCCTTCAGAGTGCTCTCTCTGATTAAAAGTGTGTGTCACCACACCTGGCCCTTCCACCTGTCTTTTTATTTTTTAATTCTTCTCTCATACATTATATACCCTGAAGTTTCTCCTCCCACCACTACTTTCACCTCCCTCAGATCCTCTACTTTTCTGTTTCCCTTCAGAAAATAACATGGCTCCCCGGGATATCAACCAAACACAGCATAACAAGTTACTATTGTTATGTAGATAGTCTGCATCAGTGAATATCTAGTAAGACTAGACACACACCCTCATATCAAGGCTGGATGAGGCAGCTCAGTAGGAGGGAAAGGGTCCTATGAACAGGAGAAAAAGTTAGAGACATCTCACTGCCACTGTTAGGAGGCCCACAAGAACCCCAAGGTACACAACCATAACATATATGCAGAGGACCTAGATCAGACCCATACAGACTCTGTGATTGTCACTTCAGTCTCTGTGAGTCTGTATGAGACCTGCTTACTTGATTCTGTGGGCCATGTTCTTGTGGTGATATGACAACATCTTGAGGCTCATTAATAAGCCATTGACACTCACTGCAAATGAAGACCTCATCGACTTCCTCCGGATCGCAGGCCACTGTACCAAGAAGTCGCCCTCAGGCAGCACTTGCACCACCTGCATGTCACCCGCACACACACAGTCTCCCCTTTGGTTTACTCTTTCTCTCGCCTTGTTCTGCCTTCCACCTACTCTGTGAGAAGGATGTTTACAAATACTCTACTTTGTGAATGGCCTTTTGTGTTGGCTCCCCTAGGTTCTCAGAATACAGTAATCCTTTACCATCTTTCCCATCTGTGTATAATCAGCTGTAGGGACCATCTTCCTCTCATCACTTGAGCCACTATGCCCTTCTTTGAATTCTTATTTACTGGGCACCCTCCTGCAGCGTGAGCACCCTTCTGTGTTTCATGTGTGCAGTTCTCATCCCACATCAATTCCAGCTCATGTGTGTCTCAGACAGACTCAGATCAGCACCCTGTTATAAGTAGGCTGCCATAACATGTCCCTCCTTGGAAGATGCCCACACTTTCAGTTTTACATTTATTTGTCTAATTATTTGGTTGATAGGTTTATTCCCGAAATGTAAGAATTCTGTCATGCCAAGAGCGGTGATGGGCACTGTACTCACAGCCTGGAACGACTGAGTCAGGAAAGCTGAGGGCAAGAACAGCCTGTGCTCTATATAGCAAGACCTGTCTCAAAAACAATCCTATCTAGTTCTTCATGTTTACGTACCACAGTCTCTGTTAAATAGACTAAATGGCTGGTGAGCGTTAAGGAGAACTGATATCTTTGCGAGGAAAAGGATTTCTTGATCTGTGGTTAGTTTCCTCCAGAAGTTAAGTGGTAAGAAAGGCTAGAAGTAAGTTACTCAGGCGAGTCCCTGCTTGTTTGTGTAGAACTCCTTCCTTAATGGGGTCTCAGCTTTGCTGTTTGAAGGTCTGTAATGGCGCCTTTGGTAATGATGGAGTTCAAGCACAAGTTGGGTAAGGGTGGACCAGTGCGAGAGGCCATGCACTCTGGTGGCCTCCAGGGTGCCTTACCGCGCACATGGCAGAGTGACCAGGATCCATATGGACCACATCCACCTTGATGACCCATTTATTTCTGAAGAGTATTCATTCCATCACTTGTTCCACAACTATTTCACTGGGTATTTCCAAGATAAGAATGCTTTTCAGAACGCATATCTAATGTCATTATTATATCCCTAAGAAATGAATGATTCCTTAGTAGGATTGGATAGCCTATCATGATTCATTTCCTATTGTTTCATAGATGTGTGTATCACATTTTATTTGACTTTAGACCTACATAAGGACCATTAAATCAGAATTTGTTGGTTTGTATATAATTTGTTCTAATCTCTTTGCCACCTATAATTTTTTCTATCCTGTCCTTTCCTTTTTAAAATATAATTCTGATTTTGCCAATTTGCCACCTAGAGTCCAGTGACTCCAGCTTGAGTGTAACATCTTCCAAAGCCTCCTCAAATACTTAATTATTTAATCCCACCTATGTCCACATTAGAATACACCATGCTCTCCACATTTATGTCCATCTTTAGAGCTACCTTCATTGTTATTTAATGCAGCTTTTCATAGTCAAATGCCAGGTCATTGCCTCGCTCTGATGTCCTTCGGTATTTTGTGCTGTGGTGCTGGACTCTGTCAGACTGCGGTTATTGTCTTCTCGTCTTTCCTCATAGGATCTCAGTGAGCCCTTTCCAGCTGTGAGAGCTTCAGAGTTGCCTGATTTGTAATCTAAATTACACTGTCTATAATTTGCTTAATTTCTAGAGTTCAGCTCCACGAGTGGATCATGAAACAGCCAGTGTTTTGAGTTCTAGCAGCACACACTCTGTTCCTCGAAGGCTGACGAGTCATCTGGGGACTAAGGTAACTGCAGATTACCAACCCTCTTGCCAATGCCAGGGACGCTTTGCTAGGATGGTCTTCCTGGACATTTCTCTAAAGAATTTTCACTCAGTCTCTTGAAAAAAAAAAAATGAAGATTTTATACAAAGAAGAAGAAACAAGAGGAAATAAGAATTATAAAAACTGCCGAATTAGGTGTCTGTTAATTTCTTTTTCAGCTCATTATCCATTTACCTGCAAGCATCCTGAGCCTCAGCCAAACTGACTTCTTCAACACCCCTGTGCCTGTTCGCTTCCCTGCACACAGCACTTCCGCCCCACCATGGAGGGTTGTCACAGCCCTCCCACAGCTCTGGACTCTGAGCTGTCTCCAGAAGACAGTTACCTAACTCCTACAGGCTTCTTAGCCATTCACCTCTTTTGTCTTTCTCATGTAGCAGTTGGCTTGAAACCCCCTCTCAGGATACAGATTTGTTTTTCTCTTATCTTCAGCATCTCACAGTGGCTGCAAATGAGTGTTAATGAATACTTATTGAAATGGATGGAAAAATCATTGAAATTGAACATTAGCCAATGCAGCAAATATCTTAAGATTGCAGGAAATGTGTGAGCAGAATGTCACTTTAGTGTTACTATGACGGAGTTCTGAGCACTGTGCTTTCAGTCAGAACTGAAACACTGAAATAACGATGTTAATTTAAGAAAGGAATGTCAGGCTGGGGATATAAGCCATTGGTCAGGTGTTTGCCTAGCATGCCCAAGGCTCTGGACTCAATTTATTAAGAAGAAACAAAAAATAAAGAAATGGCCAGTCTAGTGGCTCACGCCTTTAGTCCCAGCACTCGAGAGACAGAGGCAGGTGGATCTCTGAGTTTGAGGCCAGCCTGGTCTAAAGAACAAGTTCCAGGGCAGCCAGGGCTACATAGAGAAACCTCATCTGGTCAGGGTTGGGGAAAATCAGAGATGAATTCACGTGATCAATGATAATCCATGATAGTTTCCACTTGGGACCTTTCTGAGATGTGCCAATAAAGAGTTGTCTCTGCAGTCTATTCTTACCCCTCCAAGAAGAAATTGACAAGGAAGAACCTGCTCAGGCGCTCATGGTGTAGAGCTGATGAGATTGGTCCAGCATCAGCTCAGTACTGACTCTGGGCACGCGGACCTTGGCCGTCAAATGCATTTACTTTCTCGGTGACCCATGCACATAGTATTCAGGCTTTGCTGTACAATTTGAATGCAGACTCCCATTTTATAGTTTCCTGTAGTAAGAAAACTAATGCTCAAGAGAAGTCAGATAAATTAACTGGTGATGGAGCCAACTTTGAACCTAGGCCTGATGAGAACACTTATTGATTCACAGTCCTGCCCCTGCCGTGGTAGACCAACAGCACTTGTTTGCACATTCAGATCAGGGTCTTGAGCAGCACAGGCTGGGTCACCCTGTTAACGCTGTAGGTGTGATGCACCATCCCCAGCTTCTGCCTACAGGAGGCCCCTAGCCCTCGTGTACCATTGTTGTTAGGACCAGAAATATGTCTCAAGATACCGCAAGATGTGTTCTTGTGGTCTCTGACATATACAGGCCATGCATTCTTCATATGTAGTACCTCTCCTTTCATGGAGTGTCCTCTAACTTCGGAGGGGAGCTGGTAACAACCCATGCTAACTGGATGCTGTTTTCCTATTTCTAATTTCATCTAAGTTAATTCTTCCAATTTGTCAAAGCGACTAATGCTTACCAGTTATTTTTCAAAAAGAAAATGTTGGCACATCTTGGCTTTGGCACTCTCTATATGATTGTGGCATTTTTCATTTTTTGGCAAAATAATTTTATATGATAACAGAGATCATATAAGTTTAAATGTTTTCATTATAATCTGGTGAAATGTAATGATTGCAGAAAATTAGAATTTAGCAGATTATAACGTTGCAAATGTTTTCTATTGCTTAGAAGTAAAATACAGTCTTAAATTATATAAAGAACTTAAACACATTCCAGAAAGAGAGAAAATGTGAATGAATGGGTGTGTGAGAGAAAGAAAAATAATTATTTTTATCCATAGTAATCAGTTAGCTTTAACTGATACAGGCAAATAGCAATTTCAATACTGTAAGAACCTGCTTTTTTTTTTTAAACAGCCTGTAATATTATTATTTATTCACATAAACCAACTGTGGATGTTATTTTGAAATAGCTCTCATCACTTCATCAAATTTTTTTTGTTTCTTGTTTTAATTTTTTTTATACTTTATTTTTTTATTTCTTCAAGTTACATCTCAGTCACAACCCCTTCCCTCCTCCCTCTTCCTGTCCCACCCTTCCACCCTCTTCCCCCAACAGCTCCCCCTTTCAGTCCAACAAATGGTTCCTTCTCTTATAACAGTAAATACTATACAAAACAACAGAAATAAATACACCACAATTATGAGAGTTAAATGGCTTAGCATACATTCCCAATGTCCAGTCCATATGTATTTGGTACCTGACTTTAACATTCTACTATCTAACCATCTCCATGAGTTTAAAGTTCTATATCTGACTCAGCTTTCATACTAACTTGCATCACAATTTTAAAAACATCTTCTTAGATCCAGAACACCCTCTTGATTCCTAAACAACTCAAAATTTAGCTATGAGACTCTAGCTATCTAGTCTTCAACCACCTCAGAGACCTGAGAGGGATAAATATATCTGATTATGTAGGAAGTGCAGGGCCTGCATCTTCCAAAACTAAGAAATGACATATCATTGGCTGCCTGGACAGTTCCCGTTTTCTCTCCATGCATTACAGCATCAATCTTTAGCCTTTTGGTCCCGTTTCTCTGACAGACATTGAGTGTAGAGCAGGAATTATGAAGGACTTACCTACCCTGTCTTGGCAGAGCTAGGCTGTCGACTTACCTGCTACCAAGTTTTGTCCTTTTTGGACAGCATTCTGTCTACAGTTGAAGCAAGGGGTTTTTCATGCCAAGAGATAGGCTTGCCACTAATTCAACCATTTCACACTGGAGATTCTTCGATGCTCATCTTCTACTTGGAGTAGAATAGGGGGTGCTGTCAGGAGCTGACATGTCTCGATATCAAAAAAATCTTAATTTAAGAAAATATCTTTGAATGCCATATTCTGCAGATCTCTTGGGGTTTTTGAAGATGCCCTATCTATCTCTTGTATTTAGATAAGCAAATGTTGTTTGTCTCTTAACAACTTGATTTCTGAGTAGCTTAGAGAATATCTGTGATAGACTGTCATAGTAGCTAACAAAATGACACGCTTGCATGACTAGGAATTTGTATTTCTTAACTATCCTAAACGGTTTAAGACGGTTGGTATCAAGAGGCCAGAGCTTCACATTTCATTTTTTTTTAATAATTTATTTTTTATTTCTTCAAGTTACATCTCAATCACAATCCTCTCCCTACTCCCCCCTCCAGTCCCACCCTTCCACCCTCCTCCCCCTCAACCCCCATCCTCTCCCCCCCCTTTTTTTTAGTTTAAGGTATTTCTTTTTCCCCCCAACAGCTCTTCCTTTCAGTCCAACAAATGGTTCTTTCTCTTATAACTATAAATACAATACAAAACAACACATTTCATTTTTAAGCATTACTAGGTACAATACCTTTAAGAAGCGTTACCTTTAATTTTGTATCAATATACAAAGATCAATGCCTATGTAGCCCAATACAATCTTAATATTGTATCAATATACAAGGGTCAATACCATTGTGGCCAAATATAATCTTAATTTTGTATCAATATACAAAGATCAATATCGATGTAGTCCAATACAATCTTAATTTTGCACAATATACAATGATCAATACCACTTTAGCCAAATATAATACTAATTTTGTATCAATATACAAAGGTATAAGGGCATATTCAATAATCTGTCCCTTCTTCTTGGTCCTTCCCATACTATGTCTATATCCCATTTTTCTCAAGTCTGTGCACTCCTACATAGGAGAGAAAGAAGGATACAGAAAAGAAAAAGAAGGAAGTCCCTGGGTCTAACCTCCAAAACCCATTTAACAAGACCATTTAACAGCTTGTATTCTCTTCCCCTAAATAATAAAGTTTCCTGTTATCCATCAAATAACCAAAAAAGGGAGGGGGAGAAACACCCTCCCCACCATTGGGCATGGGACGTTGCTCTCTTAAAATGACTTCCTGCTGATTTGGGTCATAGTAAACCTGTTTGGGGCCCAAACCAGAATGGAAAAATGGTTAAAAATGTTAATACAATCCATTTGTTTTAATTTTTAATGAATATAGTAAATAGTCCCATTCATCAGTTCAGTAGGCCTGGCTTTTGGGCATTGTCATAATTGTCTGTAACCTCCTCCGGCCCGCAGGTGGAAATAGTGTACTCACTGCTGTCAATGCTCGGCACTCACGATAAGGACGATATGTCTATAGTCATAATTGTCTGTAACCTCCTCCGGCCCGCAGGTGGAAATGGTGTACTCACTGCTGTCAATGCTCGGCACTCACGATAAGGACGATATGTCACGAACCTTGCTAGCTATGTCTAGCTCCCAGGACAGCTGTATATCCATGCGACAGTCTGGGTGCCTCCCTCTCCTCATCCAGCTTTTACATGGCAATGACAAAGACTCTGTACTGTTGGGAAACTCCCGGGGCAGTAAAGAGGCTCGGGCCAGGGCCAGTGCAGCACTCCACAACATCATTCACTCACAGCCTGATGACAAGAGAGGCAGGCGTGAAATCCGAGTCCTTCATCTTTTGGAACAGATACGAGCTTACTGTGAAACCTGTTGGGAGTGGCAGGAAGCCCACGAACAAGGCACGGACCAGGACAGAAATCCAAGTATGTGCTTTGTAGTACACATCATGGTGCATGTTCAAAGCGTACGTGAAAGCTTTAGGTTAGAAACTCTTTTAGTGTGCTCTCTTTCTGAATAGAAGGAATTTGTATTAGCTAACTAATGCTGCTAGCATAGTTTTAAAGCTGCATTTCCATAAAAACGCTTAGCAAAGGAAAGTGTCATATGTACTACTGTGCAATCAAAACCGAAGAAGCAAGGCAGGTGTGAGGGTGATCTGGCTGGGCAGGGGTTCCCTTCCTCCCTCACTGGTCCATTGGGTTCCCCTGAAGCTGAGTACTCAGTTGAAGAGAGCAACCTTCCCCAGAAGGGGTGATGAGTAGCAGCAGTCCCTGCTAGAACCTCCAGACAAGCTTTCAAAAAGAGCAAACCAAAGAAATGTGTAGTTAACGCTAGCTGCTTTGATGGTTCATGCATGGAATCTTCACATTTGGGAGATGGAGACATGAAGAGTTCAAGGTCATCTTGAACTACAGAGTTCAGAGTTAGCCTGTGTCATGAGACCCTGGAGCAAAGAGCCACAAAAATAAAGAATTCTACAGATCTACAGACAGATCTGTATGAAGTTAGGTTGCCTTCTGGATGAAGCTCAGGAAGGTAATTTTACATAAGTTCCTTCACCTGTTGGCATCCAAACCATAATATTTTATATTTTCATACCAGCATTCACTGGACACACTCTGCCTGCTGTTTTTTGATACTCACAATAGCCTTATGAAGTAGAAGAAAGGGAAAGTGTTATTGCCTCCATTTATAAAGGAAACTGAGACTTAAGCTAAAAAACACTTTTATATGTCCTTAAACCTGTATGCAGGTTTTCCTAAGCTTAATATGAAGATTATTTCAAATCTTTAAAATGTGTAAGAAAAAGAGCAGGGATGTTTTTTTTAAATCCACTAGGGAGCCTTGGGGTGAAAGCTAATAGACACTTTGTTTGGAGAACATTTCCTTTCTTGATGGGAGGGGGTAATTACCTACAGTTTTTTTGTTTGTTTGTTTTTTAAAGATTTATTTATTTATTTTATGTATACGAGTGCTCTATCTGCATGTACTCCTGCAGCCAGAAGAGGGCATCAGCTCACATTGCGGATGGTTGTGAGCCACCATGTGGTTGCTGGGAATTGAACTCAGGACCTTTGGAAGAGCACTAGCCAGTGCTCTTACCCACTGAGCCATCTCTCCAGCCCTTCTACAGTTATTTAATAATTCACATTATTGCTTCTGAAAAAATACTTTGTGTCAAATAATGACTTTTGAAACCTTGCATATAATATTAAAGATGTAGGTGCCTTTTTTGGATACCCTTTTCTTTAAGTTTTTACTATGTAGCTGTCAGTATAGGAAACTCTCTGCTGGGGTCACATTGTATGCAGCCCTATGCTTTTAATCCATGACTATAATTTATGCTTTTAATCCATGACTATAATGGTTGTTTACACTAAAACTAGACACAAAATACAATAGTATTATTGCAAACTATGTTTATTCTTATATGTAGTTGTCATTTAAAATGATTATGCATATGAACCAAACCTATGAAAGACCTATTCTGCAGTCTGAGTTAAGGCTGACAAGTGGTAAACATGCTTATGAAACCAAGAGAAGCCCTTGATACAGTTGCTGTTCTGTATCTGTGGTATTTATTCATCCATTCAGCAAATATTTGTTGATCTATTAACCATCTACATTAGAGACATATTGATATCCCCTGCATATTTCAAAAGTGTACTAGCGTCTCTTTTAAGATAACCAAATGTTATGGCTGGGTAATTTTATTTTTCAGTGCCAGCTCCTGTTGAACACCAGATCTGTCCTGCTGTGTGTGTTCTAATGAAACTTTCATTTGATGAAGAGCATAGACATGCAATGAATGAACTTGGTAAGATAAGATTTCTTAATGCCACAAATAAATGCTGCTGAATTTTTAAAACGAAAGAAATTCATTTTGATTATAAATTTAAATAGATAAGTTGAGATAATGTAAGGCCACTAACTTTGATCAGCTACTTCCATCCACATAGGGGAAAAAAAAAATACTGTACCCTGATCTCCATGGGAGAAAGAGTCCTGAGTTACAGAAATGTCTACCCTCATATAAACCAACTTCATTTTAAAAACCTTAACTAAAGATTGAAAAAATTACCAAGTAGACCACCCTGTCCCTGTTTAGACTCTGTTACTCTGATGAAGAGGACATTTGAGTTATTTGTTAAGATATCATTGTTCTTGCAATCTGTCAGTCACTCTAGTTGAACACCAGGAAGAACTTATTAGGATTTTAATTTATCATAATGGTTATCAGTATTTTACTGCATTTTCCCCATGGCTGAAGCCAGTGTATGTAGAAAAACACGGTCTAATTGAAGTTAGAAACATCTCATTACTTTTGTAGAAATTACCCTTTAGGTACACCATCACCTCCTCCAAACCCTGTAGAACCATTGAGCATCCATTTTATTCATGGAATGATTTTTCTTTAATTTCTAGGTTTATTTTTACACATATATTTATAAATTGCATCATGCTGAGCCATGTCACGTGAACTGGATTTCTCTAGTCATACCAAATGCAAGAACCATATGCTGAGTTCTGTCTTAGTGTACTGTACCCATGCTTCTGTGCTGTGTGTTACATTACGTCCAACCCCTGCCTTGTATTCTTACCACCCTCATTGTTATTCATCATTTGCTCTGAAGCAATAAAGTTACAAGACTCTTCAGTACAGACAAACTGCACTGCACAAAGTGAGTGTTGTCCTTCACAGTCGCCCTGTCAGGAAGCTCTATGCTCTGTGCTCTGAGACCTGCCCTCCAGCCCTGCTTTCCTTCCCACAGACCTGCCTGACCCTCTTCCCAGAGTCCTGTGAAACCTCACTTAATCCTATGGGTTTTCCCCATTTTACTACTGTCTCAGCATTTGTGGATATTCTTTTCCAAATGCCAATAATTATGAAAAGGGATAAAACTAACAACCAGGAAAACTCAGTTTTAAGATATTGCAAAGATTTTTCTATGAATGTTCATATGTTCCAATGGACTATAGATTAGGACTGACACGTTAATTATCTGAATTTCAGAATAAAACTTAGACTCAGTATTTGTTCCTCTTCTTCTTCAGGTAGGAAGGCTACCCGGGGCATTTCATCACAGGAGCTAGGTCAGGGGCTTTCAGGTGAGGAGCAGGATGGGGCCTCTGGGGTGTGACTGGGGACATAGCCACAGCTGTTTCCTTCCTCTCACTCCTCGCCTTCAGATTCGCACAGGGGCAAAAGGAGACTTAAGGCTTGTGAGTCACGGCGAGAGAGTATGAGACAGCAAGGGGTTCTGGCCGTAAGGGTAAGGAAGAACACTTGGCCCTGTCAGTGAGCCCTGCCATGTGTGCATGTGTGAGGATCTGTTAGGGCTATTTAGGTTTGCACCTGTTAGTACTGAAAGTTTCAGATTGTAATATCAGTGATGTGTATTTGTTAGTCTCCAAGTCTGTCCCCGACAGGTTACTAGGCACTGGAGTTTTCAAATGATTAAGACACGCGCTGGCTTCCAGTAAAACATAATTTATTTATATTAGTATTTCACAGCCTTTCTAGATGGTAACAGTCAGCAGAGCCTCTGGCCAGGCAGATAGATTGTCCAGCCGGGCAGCAGACAGACTGCCCAGAGGAGCAGCCCAGGAATCCCATGAATAATCAGTCTGAGTGATGCTCATTACTGTGAAGCTGGAATATCGGGCTACACAATGCTGATGTGGGCCCCTGGTATTCATTTTAGGATAGGACATCTCATGCTAATGATGGTTATCCAAGCAATATGATAAAAATTATAGACATTTAGAAAATTAAGTATCTTGTTTTAACTATGAGTCTAAATTATGGGTTCTGCTTAATATCATTTGAAGCAGTTGAATCTTTCTTATCTGTAAGGTAATGAAACACCATAATAAGCCCACCTAGACCACTATTTCCAAACAGACACCAATAAAAACACAGAAGGATGTACTCACAGCCAGGGGGGTGGTGGCTCACACCTTTAACCTCACCACTTGGGAGGCAGGCAGATCTCTGTGAATTCAAAGCCAGCCTTGTCTACAGAGCAAGTTCCAGGACAATGAAGGCTACATAGAAAGACCCTGTCTTGAAAACCCAAAAAAAAAAAAAAAAAAAAGATATACTTACCTTTTTATTGAAACATACTCATTTTTCTTAGGGCAATCAATTTTGTATTCTGTCAGCCATGAATTTGCATCATATTTCAGTGAATCCTTTTACAGTTTTAACTTGTGAATTATATTCTTAGCCTCAGAATTCACTAGTTTTTTTTTCTTTTTATTTGCCTAAAAATTATAAAGGAATCTCTTTTATCTGACACTCCAAGTTTTCCTAATTCTATTCATCAGTCACAGTCTTCATAGTACTGTTGACATCCAGTATATTCTGCTTTACTCTTTGTTTAAAATAAAATCCTAAGATAGATATTTTCGGATACAAGAGTTCTCTAAATTTTTTTTAAATTTAATGTCATCTTAGCACTTTCTTTAGACCATTTTATCTTCCTTAGGAAGTAATCCAGATACTACACTAGGCAAGATTTCTCAAGGTGCTTCTCATCTTGAGCACACATCAGTATTCTAGGCCACAGTCTACAAGTCTACAGTGACTTCCTGGTCAGTGTCCTGTGTCAGAAATACCAGTTATGTGGCTCCTTCTCCTTTGCTCAAGTATACAAAGTACTGGCATTCTTCGAAGCTAGGCCTGAAGCTCTCGTTCTCTGTCCCTGTGCTGTGTCACCTAGCCCTGGGGCTTAACTCACTGTATTGGTCACTCACTGTTCAGCTAGTACTTTTCATATCCACGGCTCACACTAACCTCTCCCTCCTAAGGTGTGTGTGCTCGGCAGACACTCTCCCACCAAACCCTTCCAACATGTTCACACTGCTTATCTGACATGTTTCCGTATATGGTATTCTAGACACTTCTAACTGAATTCTCACTAATAGAATTTGTTACCTCCATCCCTAAATCTATCTCTTCCAGTGTACCTTTTGGCCTTCAATAACCCAAATAAAAATCTAAAAATCATCCATGACTCCATTTGTATCTCCTACATTTAGTAACTGAGCACTTTAATCCTGTTTCTTGAGTATATATCAAACCAGGTATGCTGGCACACACCTGTAATCCCAGCACTTGAGAGGCAGATGGGGGTTGATCTCTATGAGTTCAAGGCCAGTCTGGTCTACATAGGGAGTTCCAAGTCAACCAAGGATGCACAGTGAAACCCTGTCTCAAAATGGACAGTATGTGTGTGTGTGTGTACACATGTACATATATAATTGTTATTTCTCATTCTGAGTCAAGACACCATTGTCTCTCCAGTTCTACACATTTTGTCCTACTTTGTCATAAGCCATTCTGCACATTGCACCCTCCATACTCTATTTATAATGTTTCTCTCATTACACTTTCCTCTAACATCCTTAGTGTGGCAAGGAAAGTCTTGTGTGATTTGGTATCTGCCCACTTGTGTAACTACTTGGCAGCCCCCTCCTTGTTGGGCCCTTCCACGTAATATTTTTTCTTCCTGAAATAATTCCTTCTCTGCCGCAAAAGCCTTGTTAGGTATTCCATCGTCCATTAGATTTCACATTAAACGTTGTTTCTCAGACCCTTCTCTTGGGGTCTTCCCCACTCCAGTTCTGGGTGCTTCACACCATTCCTAAGTTTCATGAAGACAGCGACTGGATTTGGTTCACAGACTACTTATCCATTATTGCAAATGGAGGACAATCTTCACAATTATGCCTGTGTTCAGAGACTTGCCTGTCATCTCTTCTTGTCTGCGTGAATCTTCCTGTGGTCAAGGCACCTCGTCTTACAGTTCTTACCTAACATAGAACTTCATTTTGTAAATGTTCAGATTCTTCTGATAATCTTTTTATGCAGTTCGCAAAATGTTAGTGCGCTAGTCTTTCAGGTTAGCAACTTGTTGAGACTTACAAGCATGTCTCTTTTTTTATGCCTGAGCCACCTTTCTTTAACAAACAATATCCCAAACCCCATGGTGATTGATATTGATGATGAATAATGCTTTAACAGTTCTTGTGCATTTTTATCTTTCATTTTTCTCATTCTCCCCGTTTTGCCTCACTTTTTTTTAAATCCTTTATTGTCTTCCCTTTTCCTTTCCCTTTATGTTTCTCCTTACCTTCCTAGTGTTGACCACTCACTGTTGAGTGTACTTATGTGCTAGTTCAGTATTAAGAAGGAGGAAAATGCTGAGTCCTGGTACGGTTGATATTTTATAGTCTCAAAGGAAAATAAGAATATTTCTAAGGAAACTTTGTAGAACTTTATAGTATGTTGGACAGATCATTCTTTTCGTGAAGTAAGTTTTGCTTCAAGCACAATTTCATTTAAAAGTTTCATTATTCCTTAGAAAAATTGTTCAACACATTAAAAACATATTAGGCCACAGTATATGACAATGGAAAGTCATATACTTTAAAACCCGTATAATAGCAATAAGTTATTTTTTTTCTATTTTGGTTTAGAAAGACCCATGTTAACAAATAGCCTTCATGGGGCTGGAGAGATGGCTCAGCGGTTAAGAGCACTGGCTGCTCTTCCAGAGGTCATGAGTTCAATTCCCAGCAACCACATGGTGGCTCACAACCATCCATAATGAAATCTGGCGCCCTCTTCTGGCCTGCAGATATACCTGCAGACAGAACACTGTATACATAATAAATAAATCTTAAAAAAAAAAACAAAAAAACAAATAGCCTTCATTGTTGGCAAGGTACAGTGTATGTCAGTGAATAGAAAATAATGTTTATTTCATTCAGTAAAGCAAGAGGCGGGAGGGTGGAGACACTAGCAGAAAGTGGAGTCGTCAGTTGGACTTTATATTACACAAAAATTATTTATAACGGTTTTGTGGCTTTTAATTCTAATGGCAAATTTAAACTATATATTCTCATTCTTTGAGACTTTTCCCCCTGGTTTTTAAATTACCAAATTACACAAGTTTATTTGATTCTAGATTATTGTATGTTTCCTTTTGCCCTTGTTAAATTAGGGGGACTGCAGGCCATTGCAGAGTTACTGCAGGTGGACTGTGAGATGTATGGGCTTACTAATGACCACTACAGTGTCACCTTAAGACGGTATGCTGGAATGGCTTTGACAAACTTGACCTTTGGAGACGTTGCCAACAAGGTATGTCTTTTATAAGATTGACTTCCTAATGTAGCTCAGTTAGGAGTTAGTTTATTTTCATATAAACAATATTTTGAACTAAAGAAACAGAATTACTTATAACTGGTTTGCGGCGTCTCCCACCCCACACTAGTTGAACAGTGGCTAAAAAAAATAAATCACCCTTTCTCTCCACCTTTTAACCCTACTTAGTGGGTTGCCTTTTGCCTGAACAAAGCAGAAGCACTCCTGCAGATGGAACACTACTCTCAAATTATATCATCGCGCCAGCGGCGTTGCTCCTCATACTAGGGATATAGCTAAAAGCAATAGTACCGTCACATAGCGAGTGCAGGTCACCAGCACTATAGAAAATAATAATTAACAAAATACCATTCCCAGGAGTGACAGTGAAATCCTGTGACAATAATACACATAATGAGTCCATCAGAGAGAACACTGCTCTGACCTTGCCTTACCATTCCTCAGGGATTTGCTTGTTTTTCTAGTTACGTAAAGGAGTAGATAACAGAAGGAGGAGACATCTGTCTTTGGTTTAGATGACCTTGTTCTGGGTCTTGGACAGGTAGCATAACATTTATGATTGAAATAAAAAGAGGGCTTGACATTCAGTAGCTAGAAAGAAAGCTGCTTCAGACTGTCTCATCGACACTGCTCCGCATCTACTGTTCCAGGCAACACTGTGTTCCATGAAAGGCTGCATGAGAGCACTCGTGGCCCAGTTAAAATCCGAAAGTGAAGACTTACAGCAGGTACTACTTAGAATTTCTAATGTTTTTCTTGGCTGTTAACAGGTTAATGTACTGATTGATATTAAGCTTTGGCTCAGTATTTAGTGGTTTATATTAAAGTATGGTTCCATTAACACTAAAGGAAAATAATTATATTGAAATGATTCCTTTTGGCACCCTAGTAACATATATGAGAGGCATACTATAAGAACATCTATTATTATAACCAGTCATATTTATTGTACAAATCAGCAGATTTCACTTGTGACCTTCAAATACCATGCTTTGATCTTGTAGGTGGAACATTCCTAACCCAAAATCCAAAACCTGAAACTATTTGTATTCTGCTAACATGACACCGTGTATGGAAAAATCTATGTTGTGAAACTTTTGTGCACTAAGTTATTAATATACTATATAAAGTTACCTTCAGGTTATACATGTAAACTATATGTCTCTGTGGGGGGGTATATATATTATATATATGCACATATATATACATCTTATACCCACAGTATCTCACACATACACAAATCTTCAAAAAGCCCAATTCAAAACACTTATGCCAAGCATTTAGATAAGATGTATTTAACCTGCAATAGATTCCCACCCTTAACGTCTAGCATTACAAACAAAAAGGCAAATAGTATGAATCATTTTATATACAAATTGTTCTAAACTTGATTATTTGCAGGTTATTGCAAGTGTTTTGAGGAATTTGTCTTGGCGAGCAGATGTAAATAGCAAAAAGACATTGAGAGAAGTTGGAAGCGTGAAAGCATTGATGGAATGTGCTTTGGAAGTTAAAAAGGTAACTTTAAAAATATTCGGTACTGTAACAGGAAGCCCACCAGACTGCCTCCTAGTGTAGGATTAAAGGCATATTCCACCAAAGAGACCCTTTCTAAAGCAAGGTGGGAGGCAGTACCAAAGGTTGTCCTTGTTGATTTGCACACAGTGGCATGCACACACCTGACTTCACACAACTCACACAAGTGCTTGCACACTCATCTTACACAAGCACACAGCCATTCTTAAATATACTTAGGTTCTCTATGAAGAAACCTTTGAAACAGCTAAATGGATGTATGACTAGGGCTGACACCTCTGGACAGATATGAACAGCCACTGCATGCTGCAAAGGGTACAGGATGTTCCTTGTTCCTAAGACTAGAGTGAGATGCTGCTCTACATACATACCGGCTTAAAGTTAAACGATTAGCCACATCAAGGCTGCTGAACAGCTGGCAGCATTCTGTACAGTTACTGGGAATATAAAATTGTATCAGTACTTGGGAAAACATTTGGAAGGGATTTCATATTAAACATACACCTGCTATATTGCCCACCCATTCCACTCTTAAGAATTTACCCACAGGAACAAAAACTAATATTCTCACACAGATTTATCCAAGAATATTCTTCATAATTTCCTAATGGCCAAAAGTCAGAAGTAACTTTAATGACCGTTATTATGTAAACAGTTAGCAAACTATAAAATATATGAACAATGAAATTCTTCACAGCTATAATAAGAATGAACTGGTTTTAAAAAGTATTACATGCCTATAGCCCTAGCCTACCCAGTAGGATATGGTGGGAGGATTACTTAAGCCCAGGACTTCAAGCCCATCCTTGCACATAGTTGGGTGCTGGCTTAAAAATTGAGAAAGAGAGAGAGAGAGAGAGAGTGTGTGTGTGTGTGTGTGTGTTACCCCAGGCTGGAACGAAAAATCATTATGTAGCTGTGGATGACCTAGAACTTCTGATCTTCATGCTTCCACCTCCCACATTACAGGCCTGTATCCCACTCCTTATTTACATGGTCCTAGGGTTCAAACCCAAGGCTTTGTGCATAATAAGTAGCCAGTCTTACCTGCTGAGGCATATCTCTCTCTAGTCCTCCCCCTTATTTTTAATTTATTTTATACGTATGGGTGTTTTGTCTGCATATTTCTGTGTACCAGATGCAGGCCTATTGTCCTCAGAGCCCAGAAAGAGGGCTGTCTTTGGTCTCTGGAAGAATAGCCAAGTGTTCTTAACTGCTGAGCCATCTCTCTTGCCTTGTTTTTTAGTAAGGTGTTCTCAGTGAAATTGACTGGACATCTTCCTGCCTTTGCATTCGCAATGCACACTGTCAACTCAGCTTTTTAGATGGGTTTTGGGAAAAATCAAACTCGAGAGGTACTCATGATTGTGTGGCAAGCATTTTACCTGATGAACCATCTCCCAGCCCAAAGAACAAATTATTGAAAAATAATAACAAGATGTATTTTAAAAGACTTCTCCAGTTGGCTTTTGTTTCTGTTTGTGTGAGTGCATGCGTATGTGCACATCTGTGTGGGCACATGAGGAGGTCAGAGAACCGTCTCAGGAGCTGATTCTCTTCCCACCGTGGCTGGAACTCAGGTTTATACAACAGGTGCTTTTTTGTTGAACCATCTCACCAGTCCACCAGTTATCATTTGAATGGGCTCAACAGTTATCTGCAGCCCTGTGTGTGCTTTCTTTGGTTCCCAAGTTCTCCTTAGCTTGTACTATTTGAAACTCAGACAGCAGCAGCAGATAGAGATCCACAGAGGGAGGTGTCAGTGAGCCCTTGGCTGATTGAAGAGGGGGCTAGTGCTGAAAGTAGGTCGGTGGTTGTCTGGGCTCTGGGGTAGAATGAACAGATGGGCTGAGAGCATATGAAAAACCTTAGGAGATGAAAATGTTACTGGATTGGAGTGGGGGACTCGTGGGTATGTATCTACATTAAAAGTGGTAAGAGTGTTTGGGAAAGATGTACAGTTTACTTTCTTCAATAATAACTACATAAAAATATAACAAAGTTAGTGCTGTGCCTCACACTTTGTTGCTTACTTAGTGCTGTTAGTCCTTCCCTCTACTTCATCTTTTAGAGCTTATGTTTCAGCTATCTATAAAGACGCACATTTTTAAAAATTCCATAGCTTCTAATTACTAGATTATTTCTTTCCCTATAATGACCAAACTCCTGAATGGGTCACTTGCCCCAATCCTCCTGGTTTGATTCCTGATACCTTTCCTCTGTCTCACAATCTATCTCCATAAGTTTCCCCTCCTTTGCCTGCACATTACACTTTTCCATCAGTCACTGCGCTCAGATTCTCCTTTCCTTACTTTACTCTCTAGTCATGTCTTCTCCAGCCCTTCATCCTTCTCTCATCCCATGTATACTGTATACACAGCTGTGTTCCTGAGCTAAGTCCTGTAGTTATTCCATGCCTCCTGGAACTTCATCTGTAAAACATCTTCAATGCAGGCCCTTGGCCCTTGGCCAGTAGTCTCTGGAGCATCTTGTGTTCTTGTGCCTTTGTCTCCCACTTCTGAGTCAGGTACAGTTTTCCTCACTCAGCTCTTGTAACTTTCCCTGTTGATCAGCCTACTTTTATGCTTCAGTCACATTGTAATTAAAATTGAACTCGGTACCTTCTCATTGACTGGTGTGTGTGCTTGCATGCCAGTGTATGTTTGTGTATGTGTGTGTGCACACGCTTGTGTTTTGGGGGTTTTGTTGATTTGTTTGTTCTTGATGTTTTGAGACTGGGTCTCATGTAAAGAGGCTGGCCTTGATTTTGCACGAGTCCTCCTATCTCAGCCTCCCAAGTGCTGGATTGCAAGCATGAGCCACACACCTGGCTAATGAGTTACATGAAACTGGCCATTTATGTAAGGCAGCATGAGTTACCATAATTAAGCTTTCTATGTCTGTATAAGACACTAGAGTTCAGACTCTTGAGTAGTGTGTCCCTGTTCGAATTGACCTTTTATTTCTGGTGTTTTCTGTGTGTATCATCTGTGCTATCCTCCTACCATGTTGTCTACTTTGTGAGGTGTTTATCTTACATCTGCACTTCAGTAACCTCTTTAGAGTACTGTCTGGCATCTGTATTGTCTGGAGTGCCTCTTGTTCTGATAGGAACAAATACATTTCTAATAAAGATTCCTTGATAGTATGCAAAGAAACACTGGCATTTGGAGGGTGACAAATTGTAACCAAATATCATTAATTATACATCAGAGTGTTTTTGTATGCTCGGGAACTTGGGCTTTTTGGTAATTACTTTGTTTCTTTAAGAGTTTTAAGAATTTGTATGTTTCCCAGTAACTTTTCAGAAGTTACATTATTTTTTAATCATCAGCACATGAATATATATATATATATTTGTTAATACAAATGTACTATTATATAACTTGCTCTGCAGTGTGTTGTCATTTATTACTTAGATATCTTTCCATATTCACATGTAGTTATGTGAAGGTGTTTTAATTGAGTTTCTGTCATCCTGATAATAGTGCCTTGTGATAGTGAATATCAAGCCTGCTTCATATTCTGGGTTCATTAAAGATAAATGGTCATTAGTTTAATAATGTGTTGATTTATAGGAACAATACTAACCTAAGTATCATTTTGAGTGAAAGTGTTTGATGAATGAAATAAAAACTTCCTGATTTAATAATAAGAAATGTCAGAAGGGAGACACACACACACAAAACTATTCTAACTAAATGACACATACTCTGTCTCCATCATTAATAGGAATCAACCCTCAAAAGCGTCTTGAGTGCCTTATGGAATCTGTCCGCACATTGCACTGAGAATAAAGCTGACATATGTGCTGTGGATGGAGCACTTGCATTTCTGGTTGGCACTCTCACTTACCGGAGCCAGACAAATACTTTAGCCATTATTGAAAGTGGAGGTGGAATATTACGGAATGTGTCCAGCTTGATAGCTACGAATGAAGACCACAGGTATATATATACACCAAGTTTTATATTGCTTTTAAGTTGATTATTGTAGAAAGACCTAATTCTAAACTGTTTTATGTCATTAATGAAAGCTCTAAGCAAAGAGTCCTTATTGTAGTGCAAAGATAACTATCAGCTCCTAGAATAACTCATTTGCATGTTGTTCATATTGAAATGCAGAATATCTTATAGGAATCTACAAATAAATAAACAATAGTTGAGAGACTCACATATCTATAGAAAAAGGAATAAAAGTAAAAATACTTTTTAAATTCTTCTCTACCTATTTAGATGACATAAAGGAATATAAAACTAATTTTTAAACAAAGGAAAAACTCTGAGTGTGACCTAGGAAGTGTAAAGGCTCAGCGTTTTCCTGTAGGTGTCTCAACATCATAATCAGATTGCCTAATCATCAGCTATTCACACAATCTGCTAAGCTGTGAAGCTTCAGAACTCACTTCAGATTAGGGCACACATTGTTGTTATCCTGTAAATGTTATGTTTTCATAATGCATATGAAGGTTGCTGCATATTCTCATCTTTAAAAATATGCATATATCTGTTTTATGACAATAAAATATAGATATCTTTTACAACTTACTAAGTTTTTGATGCATAAACTGGAAATCATGTCACCCTCTACTATGCAGTAAACCCTGGAGGAGACAGGGTGAAAACTCATTGGATACCTTTGACAATCAACTTGAAGTCCACTAAAGTAGAATGTACTATCACTAGATGTTATTTTATATTTAAAAGGCTGAATATCTCTCAAAGACCCAGAGTTCATTATATTAACTGTTAGCCCTTAAAATTTATGCTTTTCTTTCCTTTCTTTTCTTTCTTTTTTTTTGGTTTTTTTTGAGACAAAGTTTCTCTGTGTAACAAAGCCCTGACTGTCCTAGCCTCAGTTAGTAGACCAAGCTGGCCTCGAGCTCACAGAGATCCACCTGCCTCTGTCTCCGGAGTGCTGGGATTAAAGGCGTGCGCCACCATGTCCAGCCCTGCTTTTCATGTTTTTAAAACCTATACTTCATGTTATTTTTTTAAAATAATGCTTATATACACAGTCTGTCAAAGAGCACTTACAAAGGACTTGTTGCTATCACCAAGACAGAGATTGCTTACTCCAGAGAGTAAGTTTGCTAGTTTAGACACATACAGTGTGCTCCCTGACTATATAACAATCTGTCAGTCACTTGTCTTCTGCTTTCAAGATATCTCAGTATTTGGCATTGTTGCTTCACTGTATATTAAATTGCTACAGTCCCTGTTTAAGATTTCATGATGTGTTTATAGTCCTGAAGTTAGAAAACTATTACTGTGTGAATGCAGAAAATGTATCTGCTCAGCCGGACAGTGCTGGTACACATACTTGGAGGCAGAGGCAGGTGGATCTCTGTGAGTTTGAGACCAGCGTGGTCTACAGAGTGAGGTCTAGGACAGCAAGAAAGAAAGGAAGGAAGGAAAGAAAGGAAATGTATCTACTCAAAAAAATAAAACCACTACTTTTGGTGTGACAGATGATACTTTGAAACAGTAAACATTAAATGAACCAAGAGAATGAAAGGAGAGTTAGCATGTTTGGACTTTCACAAGATGTTGATATATTCATATTATGCCTATTGTGTTTACTAATCATCTTCACATTTAAAATTGTTTTCTGTCCCTTTGTCACTAACCACATTTTCCCCTTACTCTTACGTGTTTTTGTTTTAATTCAGGCAAATCCTAAGAGAAAACAATTGCCTACAGACTTTATTACAGCACTTGAAGTCTCACAGCTTAACAATAGTCAGTAATGCGTGTGGAACTTTGTGGAATCTCTCAGCAAGAAATCCCAAAGACCAGGAAGCTTTATGGGACATGGGAGCAGTGAGCATGCTTAAGAACCTCATTCATTCAAAGCACAAAATGATTGCTATGGGCAGTGCGGCAGCTTTAAGGAATCTCATGGCAAACAGACCTACAAAGTATAAGGATGCCAATATTATGTCTCCTGGTTCAAGTTTGCCGTCTCTTCATGTTAGGAAACAAAAAGCCCTAGAAGCAGAATTAGACGCTCAGCATTTATCAGAGACCTTTGACAATATTGACAATTTAAGTCCCAAGGCATCTCATCGTAGTAAGCAGAGACACAAGCAAAATCTCTATGGTGACTATGTTTTTGACACCAATAGACATGATGACACTAGGTCAGACAATTTTAATACTGGAAACATGACTGTTCTTTCACCGTTTTTAAATACTACAGTATTGCCCAGCTCTTCCTCATCAAGGGGAAGTTTAGACAGTTCTCATTCTGAAAAAGACAGAAGTTTGGAGAGAGAACGAGGCATTAGCCTCGGCACTTACCACTCTGCAACAGAAAACCCAGGGACCTCCTCAAAACGGGGTTTGCAGATCTCTACCACTGCAGCCCAGATCGCCAAAGTTAGGGAAGAAGTATCAGCCATTCACACCTCCCAGGAAGACAGAGGTTCTGGTTCTACCACCGAATTCCATTGTGTGGCAGATGAGAGGAATGCAGCGCGAAGAAGCTCTGCTCCCCATACACATCCAAACACATACAACTTCACTAAGTCGGAAAATTCAAATAGGACATGCTCTATGCCTTATGCCAAAGTGGAGTATAAGAGATCTTCCAATGATAGTTTAAATAGTGTCAATAGTAGTGATGGATATGGTAAAAGAGGTCAGATGAAACCCTCAATTGAATCCTATTCTGAAGATGACGAAAGTAAGTTTTGCAGTTATGGTCAGTATCCAGCTGACCTAGCCCATAAGATACACAGTGCAAATCATATGGATGACAATGATGGTGAACTGGACACTCCAATAAATTATAGTCTTAAATACTCAGATGAGCAGTTGAACTCTGGAAGGCAGAGTCCCTCACAGAATGAAAGATGGGCAAGACCCAAGCACGTAATAGAAGATGAAATAAAGCAAAATGAGCAAAGACAATCAAGGACCCAAAGCAGCAACTATCCTGTCTATTCGGAGAACACTGATGACAAACACCTCAAGTTCCAACCACATTTTGGACAACAGGAGTGTGTTTCCCCATATAGGTCTAGGGGAACCAGTGGTTCAGAAACAAATCGAATGGGTTCTAATCATGCAATTAATCAAAATGTAAACCAGTCTTTGTGTCAGGAAGATGACTACGAAGATGATAAGCCTACCAACTACAGTGAACGTTATTCTGAGGAAGAACAACCTGAAGAAGAAGAAAGACCAACAAATTATAGTATAAAATATAATGAAGAAAAACACCATGTGGATCAGCCTATTGATTATAGCTTAAAATATGCCACTGACATTCCTTCCTCACAGAAACCATCATTTTCATTCTCAAAGAATTCGTCAGCACAAAGTACTAAAACTGAACATACCTCTCCAAACAGCGAGAGTACATCTACACCCTCATCCAATGCCAAAAGACAGAATCAGCTGCATCCAAGTTCAGTGCAAAGAAATGGTCAGACTCAAAAAGGGACCACTTGCAAAGTGCCATCCATCAACCAAGAAACAATACAGACTTACTGTGTAGAGGACACCCCCATATGTTTCTCAAGGTGCAGTTCATTATCGTCGCTGTCGTCAGCTGAAGATGAAATAGGATGTGATCAGACAACACAGGAAGCAGACCCTGCTAATGCTCTGCAGATTGCAGAGATAAAAGAGAATGATGTAAGTAGATCAACTGAAGATCCTGCAAGTGAAGCTCCAGCAGTGTCCCAGAATGCTAGAACGAAACCCAGCAGACTCCAGGCTTCCGGCTTACCTTCAGAATCAACCAGGCATAAAGCTGTTGAGTTCTCTTCAGGGGCCAAGTCTCCCTCCAAAAGTGGTGCTCAGACGCCCAAGAGTCCCCCAGAGCACTATGTCCAGGAGACTCCACTTGTGTTCAGCAGATGTACTTCTGTCAGCTCGCTTGACAGTTTTGAGAGTAGATCTATTGCCAGCTCTGTTCAGAGTGAGCCATGCAGTGGGATGGTGAGTGGCATTATAAGCCCCAGCGACCTTCCAGATAGCCCTGGGCAGACCATGCCCCCAAGCAGAAGCAAAACTCCTCCACCTCCTCCACAGACAGTGCAGACCAAGAGAGAGGTGCCAAAAAATAAAGTACCTGCTGCTGAGAAGAGAGAGAGTGGACCTAAGCAGACTGCTGTGAACGCCGCAGTTCAGAGGGCGCAGGTCCTCCCAGATGCTGATACGCTATTGCACTTTGCCACAGAAAGTACTCCAGATGGGTTTTCCTGTTCATCTAGCCTGAGTGCTCTGAGCCTGGATGAGCCATTTATCCAGAAAGATGTGGAATTAAGAATAATGCCTCCAGTTCAGGAAAATGACAATGGGAATGAAAGTGAACCAGAGAAGCCTGAGGAATCAAATGAAAACCAGGATAAAGAGGTAGAAAAACCTGATTCAGAAAAAGACTTACTAGACGATTCCGATGATGATGATATAGATATATTAGAAGAATGTATTATTTCAGCCATGCCAACAAAGTCATCACGCAAAGCCAAAAAGCTAGCCCAGACTGCTTCAAAATTACCTCCACCTGTTGCAAGAAAACCAAGTCAGCTGCCTGTGTACAAACTTCTGCCATCACAGAACAGGCTACAGGCACAAAAACATGTCAGCTTTACACCAGGAGATGATATTCCCCGGGTGTACTGTGTAGAAGGGACACCTATAAACTTTTCCACAGCAACATCTCTAAGTGATCTGACAATAGAATCCCCTCCAAATGAGTTGGCTTCTGGAGATGGGGTTAGAGCAAGTATACAGTCAGGTGAATTTGAAAAACGAGATACCATTCCTACAGAAGGCAGAAGTACAGATGAGACTCAGAGAGGAAAAATATCATCTGTAGTTATCCCTGACCTCGATGAGAGTAAAGCAGAGGAAGGAGATATTCTTGCAGAATGTATCAGTTCTGCCATGCCCAAAGGAAAAAGCCACAAGCCTTTCCGAGTGAAGAGGATAATGGACCAGGTGCAACAAGCTTCTGTGGCTTCCTCTGGAGCTGACAGAGATCTAACAGAGGCTAAGAAAAAGAAGCCCACATCGCCAGTGAAGCCTGTGCCACAAAATGCAGAGTACAGAACACGTGTGAGGAAGAACACAGACTCAAAAGTTAACACAAATGCTGAAGAAACCATCTCAGACAGCAAAGACGCAAAGAAGCAGAGCTTGAAGAACAATCCCAAGGACTTCAATGATAAGCTACCCAACAATGAAGACAGAGTCCGAGGAAGCTTTACTTTGGACTCACCACATCATTACACCCCTATTGAAGGAACTCCCTACTGCTTTTCACGGAATGATTCTTTGAGCTCTCTAGATTTTGATGATGATGATGTTGACCTTTCTAGGGAAAAGGCTGAGTTAAGAAAGGGGAAAGAAAGTCAAGATTCAGAAGCTAAAGTAATCTGCCACACAGAACCAACCTCAAGCCAACAGCCAGCTAGTAAGTCACAAGCTAGTAGAAAACATCCAATAAGCAGAGGACAGTCTAAACCGGTGCCTCAGAAACAACCCACTTTCCCCCAGTCCTCCAAAGACTTGCCAGATAGAGGGGCAGCAACTGATGAAAAACTGCAGAATTTTGCTATTGAAAATACTCCAGTTTGTTTTTCTCGAAATTCCTCCCTGAGTTCCCTTAGTGACATTGACCAAGAAAACAACAACAACAAAGAGACTGAGCCAATCAGAGAAGCTGAGCCTGCTGACTCACAAGGAGGGCTGAGTAAGCCCCAGGCGTCGGGGTATGCCCCCAAGGCGTTCCATGTTGAAGACACCCCTGTCTGTTTCTCGAGAAACAGCTCTCTCAGCTCTCTCAGCGTCGACTCTGAGGAAGATCTGTTGCAGGAGTGCATAAGTTCTGCAATGCCAAAAAAGAGAAGGCCTTCACGGCGAAAGGGTGACAGTGGAAAGCAGAGTCCCAGAAATATGGGTAGCATATTAGCTGAAGATCTGACACTCGATCTGAAAGATATCCAGAGGCCAGACTCAGAACACGGTTTATCCCCTGATTCAGAAAATTTTGACTGGAAAGCTATTCAGGAAGGTGCTAACTCCATCGTAAGTAGTTTGCACCAAGCCGCTGCTGCGTGTTTGTCTCGACAAGCTTCGTCCGATTCAGATTCCATTCTGTCACTGAAGTCAGGCATCTCCCTGGGATCACCTTTTCATCTTACACCTGATCAAGAGGAAAAGCCATTCACAAGTAATAAAGGCCCAAGAATTCTCAAGCCTGGGGAGAAAAGCACGTTAGAAGCAAAAAAAAATAGAATCTGAAAATAAAGGAATCAAAGGTGGGAAAAAGGTTTATAAAAGTTTGATTACTGGAAAGATTCGATCTAATTCAGAAATTTCCAGCCAAATGAAACAACCCCTTCAGACAAGCATGCCTTCAATCTCAAGAGGCAGGACAATGATTCACATCCCAGGGGTTCGAAATAGCTCCTCGAGTACAAGTCCTGTCTCTAAAAAAGGCCCGCCCCTCAAGACTCCAGCCTCCAAAAGCCCCAGTGAAGGTCCAGTGGCCACTACTTCTCCTAGAGGAACCAAGCCACCAGTGAAGTCAGAGCTGAGCCCTATTACCAGGCAAACCTCCCAAATTAGTGGGTCAAACAAGGGGCCTTCTAGATCAGGGTCTAGAGACTCCACTCCTTCAAGACCTACACAGCAACCATTAAGTAGGCCAATGCAGTCTCCAGGGCGAAACTCAATTTCCCCTGGTAGAAATGGAATAAGCCCTCCTAACAAGCTCTCTCAGCTGCCCAGAACATCATCCCCCAGCACTGCTTCAACTAAGTCCTCGGGGTCTGGGAAAATGTCGTATACATCCCCAGGCAGGCAGCTGAGCCAACAAAACCTTACCAAACAAGCAGGTTTATCCAAAAATGCTGGTAGTATCCCCAGAAGTGAGTCCGCATCTAAAGGACTGAATCAGATGAATAATGGCAGTGGGTCTAATAAAAAGGTAGAACTTTCTAGAATGTCTTCCACTAAGTCGAGTGGAAGTGAGTCAGACAGATCAGAAAGACCTGCATTAGTAAGACAGTCTACTTTCATCAAAGAAGCGCCAAGCCCAACTCTGAGGAGGAAACTGGAGGAATCTGCCTCATTTGAATCCCTTTCTCCATCTTCTAGACCAGATTCTCCCACCAGGTCCCAGGCACAAACCCCAGTTTTAAGCCCTTCCCTTCCCGATATGTCTCTGTCCACACATCCATCTGTTCAGGCGGGTGGGTGGCGAAAGCTCCCGCCTAGTCTCAGCCCCACTGTGGAGTACAATGATGGACGACCAGCAAAACGGCATGACATCGCACGCTCCCATTCGGAAAGCCCTTCCAGACTACCCATCAACCGGGCGGGAACCTGGAAGCGCGAGCACAGCAAACACTCCTCATCCCTTCCTCGCGTGAGCACTTGGAGAAGAACTGGAAGCTCATCTTCTATTCTTTCTGCCTCATCAGAGTCCAGTGAAAAAGCAAAAAGTGAGGATGAGAAGCACTCCATGCCAGGACCCAGACAGATGAAAGAAAACCAAGTACCCACAAAAGGAACATGGAGGAAAATAAAAGAAAGTGAGCTTTCCCCCACAAGCATGGTTTCTCAGAGCACTTCCTCAGGTACTGTCCATGGGGCTGAGTCAAAGACTCTGATTTACCAGATGGCGCCTGCTGTTTCTAAGACAGAGGATGTCTGGGTGAGAATCGAGGACTGCCCCATTAACAACCCGAGATCTGGACGCTCTCCCACTGGTAACACCCCCCCCAGTGATTGGCAGTGTTTCAGAAAAGGGAAATCCAAGCACTAAAGATTCAAAAGATCCCCAGGGAAAACAAAGTGGGAGCAGTGGCAGTCCTGTGCAAACCGTGGGTCTGGAAAACCGCCTGAACTCCTTCATTCAGGTAGATGCCCCAGAACAGAAAGGAACTGAGACAAAGCCAGGACAGACGGTCCCCACAGCAGAGACTGGTGAGACATCTACAGCAGAGCGTACTCCTTTTAGTTCAAGTAGCTCCAGCAAACACAGTTCACCCAGTGGGACTGTTGCTGCCAGAGTGACGCCTTTTAATTACAACCCAAGCCCTAGGAAAAGCAGCGCGGATAGCACCTCAGCCCGGCCATCTCAAATCCCAACGCCAGTGAGTAGCAACACGAAGAAGCGAGATTCAAAGACTGACAGCACGGAATCCAGCGGAGCCCAAAGTCCTAAGCGCCATTCTGGGTCTTACCTCGTGACATCTGTTTAAAAGAGCTGGAAGCACAAACGTAGGAAAAGCTGGTGTTAATCACAACTGCTGTACAGAGACTTTATTTCAAAGAAAACTTTAAAGGTTGAAATTTTTTGTAAATAGGTTTGATTCTTGTTAGAGGGGTTTTGTTCTGGAAACCATATTTGATAGTACAGTTTGTCCTCACTGGTCATTTTGGGAGGCACTCTTGTTAGGTAGGAAAAAAATGGTATAAAGCCAAGTATATTTGTACAGTATGTTTTACATGTATTTAAGTAGCATCCATCCCACTGTCCTTTAATTATCGCCTGTCTTAAAAATAACACTATAGATAGAAACTATATGATATATTGCTGTTATCAATCATTTCTAGATTATAAAATAAACTTACATCAGGGAGAATTGGTGTTTATGCAAAAAAATTAGTCCTTGTGAATCCATCTAATGTCATAATTAATCATGTGGCTGTGAAATTCACAGTAATATGGTTCCCAATGAATATGTTTACCCAGCCTGCTTTGCTTTAACTGCATGAATGAAACTGATGGTTCAATTTCTGAAGTAAAGATTAATGATTCTGTGATCACATGGTGTGCATAGAGATAGCTACAGTGTAACAATTCACACTATTTTGTGCTCAAATCTGTGTGACTGTAAAACATTGAATGAAACTATTTTAACTGAACTAGATTTTATGGAAAGGTGGTAGAATTTTTGCTATGCTGTAACTGTTGTATATTCTGGTATTAGAGGTGAGATGGCTGCTCTTTTATTAATGAGACATGGATTGTGTCTCAGACTAAATGAACATTTCAGAATAAATTATTGCTGTATGTAAACTATTACTGAAACTGGTATTTGTTTGAAGGTTCTTATTTCACATTTGTTTTAATAATTGTCAAAAGGGCCTCTTTTAAAAGCTAAATGTAAATTTTTTCTTCAGATTCTATGCATTAAGAGTAAAATTTCCTCTTACTGTAATAAAGGCAATTGAAGAAGATTGTTCACACTTAACCATTCCTAAAATTTATTTTTATGAAATTAGCACCTCTCAATGTTTGGTATTTTTCCACTTTTTTTCTTAACTCCTTTAGAGTTTGATTACAACAAATGCCTATAATAGCACAAGACTAGGCACTGGACATAGAGGCCCACATAGTCTATCTCCTTTTCCTAATAGGATTCATACTTGAAACGCATTGATTCTAGACAGGTACCACTTGTGTCTCTCAGGCTTTACAGTGCAACTGTCTCACCACATCATCATCGCCATGTTGATATTGGGTCTGAAATCCATGCCTACTACCACCCTATGTATTAAGGCAGATTTTTCGCAACCAGATATAATTAGTATTTTTCTCATATTCAAAAAATACAAGTCAATGAAAAAAATTAATACTGTTATGATAATTTTTAAAGAAGGCTATTCAAAAGAGGGCTAGTGAGATGGCTCAGTGGGTAGGGCGATGGCCTCCAGGCCTGAAGACCCAGTTCAATTCACAGGAGAAAGGTGAGCCAACTCTGTAGAGTTACCCTCTGACCTCCACACACCTATCTTGGCATATTTGCATGTGTGCACACACAAATTCTGTGAACTATTCAAAGGAATACTTAGGGCTAACAAGATGGCTCAGCAGGTAAAGTGTGGTGACCTGAATCCCCATAGTCGAGTAAAAATGGAAGCTGCCCTCTAACCTCCACATACCCACCTTAATTACTAAATAGAAAGTCAATGGTTTGAATTCCTACCTGCTAAGGATAACTTTATTTTTAAAGGGTACAGTGCTCACATCCCGGCAGAGGGAATCCTTCATGAGTGAGAATACACTTAGAGTTTCAGTTTTTCTCAGACTTATCTGAGGTTGTTTAACAATATTCTGTAGTGTTCTCCAAGGCTGCATAAACAAAGGGAAATTGTCATGCCTGTTTTTCATTCCTAGTTTTCTGTTAGAATTACAGCATGCCAGTTTTTGTAAGCCACTTCAAGTATTTTTGTGGAAAGAGATGAGGTATTAGTTAGAATAAAACTCCCTCATAGTACATGTTTTAAGAAATATTGGAAGTAAAAGAAGAGTTCGTTCCACCTATGGGAGAATAAAATTCCCATGGACAGCTCTACTGGGAAAGGTCTGTCCGTATTGTCCCTTGAAGTTGAAGTTGTTGGGAAAACCCTCTGGCTAGAGATAGTGGCTGTGAAAGTAAAAACGTTTGCCTCAGTTCTACTTTGAGAAGTTCACTGGATGATACCTTAACTGATGGCAAACAAGCACGCACTCCCTGCTGTGTCAGACAGCACGCTAAGCCCAGTGTTGAGGATTGCTAACTAGTAGGGTGCCATTAGAAGGAGCTTGGGGCTGCAGCAGAGAGAACCTAAGGCAGCGATGTCAGACGTGTGCTTGGGTCACCAGGAGTGTTTATTGCATCTCAGCTGGGCGACATCCCCCACCCCCTTTGATAGAGCTAGTCTTCAGAGGGCTACAGGAATTTGCATCTCTTATGAGTTTAGGGGTGGTGGCTGGTACGTGGGCTTATGATACAGGGACATACCTGGAGAATTACTGTAGGCACAGCACAGCTCTTACCACTTAAAACAAGTGCATTTTTAATCTGCCAGGCAAACTCTCCCTGGCATGAAAGACTTGAATGCTGAGTTGAGCAGTCTCATAGCCTATGCCAACTCACAAAGGGAGTAAACTCTCCAAATTAATGAACACGAAATTCTCAAGATGCCCACTGCATCTGAGGAGCAGCTCTTGTCCCCTTTGAAAAAGCTACTGTAAAAACGAGCCCTAACAGTATTTAGTTTGGATATGCAGTAAGAGACTATGAAAAGGGAAATTTGAGATGAGGGAAGATTGGCTCTAAGTGAAAGGAAAATAATCAGTTAGTACACAGTAGAAGTGATTAACTGTTGGTAAACTTTACAAATTACCAGGGCACTAACTAGGTAAATAATAAGATAAAAGATAAGCCCTAAGGGTACCAACCAGCACTGAAAGTACTGACTGTATTTTCTGTATCATGTAAAATGTGGATTGTGTCACCACAGAGTTCATTGGAAAATGAGTTTTTTGCTGAAAGTGGAAGGCAGTTGCTAGGGTTTCTTTGCAACTAAAAAAAGAATAGAGTCTCAGAAATGCAAAAATTAGATGCCCAAAGCAAAAGAAGGATTTGCATGGTCAGATAATTTTACCAAACAACTTTTCAAGAGGAAGCTGAAATGGAGCGTGTATTCTTTCACATTTTCTAGTAAGTTATTTCCCTCATGTGCTGACCTTAGAATACTACTTTGTAATGTGGAACTCTATGAACTGTGACTTCTGTAAACCCAGCTCATTTTCCTCCTGTTCTAACTCTGGTCTATAAAAATACGTTCTGCTTTTTGTTAGGCCATTGATGCATCTTTCAAACTGTATGTTCTGTATGTATTATACTGTTCTTGGTGCTAAATAGACTTTTCTTTCCTCTGATATTCAGGATAATTTTTCTCTATATTTCTGTTCACTTGTTTTCTTGAAGTTAACTGATTGTTATTTTTAATTAAAAATACTTACTATATACTAGTGAAGGCTGCCATTGAATACAAGCAACACTAGCAGGAAACATCTGTTGAAACGCCAGCATTACCTGCCCATTTCTACATTCTTTTGGGACCTAAACACTTTGTTCCACTGAAGAACCACTGAACTGTGTGCCGTCTTTCACTTGATCATAGCTGTACCTGGAGACCTGTATGGCCTGGCTTAGATAAAAACTAAATTGACTAGGCTAGTCAATTTGAGGTAAAAGTCACAAATTTTCTGGCCTGCTCTTGGCATTTTGGAGGTGGAGGTAGGAGGGTCAGGAGTTCAACTCATCTTTAGTTAGAGGGGTGAGGGCCAACCTGGGATGTATGCTGGCTACCAGTCAACTCCAGGTACAGTGAGAGACCTTTCTTTCAAAGGACTAATGCACTGTGATAAAGTAGGACACTGACCTCTTCCTCTGTCCCCCATGCGTGCATGGCCTCACCACATGTGCACATACACCCCCCCCACAAACAAGTTTTGGCTGCTGAGAGTTGAAACTGAGAATGTCTGTAGACTAAAACCTCACTGCTATGACTGGCTTATGACAGAGTAACAAGCCAGGAAAGAAAAAGGGGAGCAGATTCAGGCATGGAGAAAGCAATTAAGAGACAATCACCAGCCACTACAGTCATTTCCTGTTTTAAGTCCTCTAAATGAGAAGCTGTCTTTCTTTAGTTAGCTTTCCTATTGCTGTGATGAAACACCATGACCAAAAGCCACTAGGGGAGGAAAGGGTCTGTTTCCATCACAGTTCTGTATAACAGCATGACAAAAGTAGTGAGGGCAGGAACTCACACAGGGCCAGAGTCTGAAGGCAGGAGCTGATAAAGAGAGGCCATGGAGGGGTTCTGCTTACTGGCTTGCTCTCCTTGGCTTCTTCGGTCTCCTTCTATAGAATCCAAGACCACCAGCCCAGGGATGGCACCACCCACAATGGGCTGGGTCCATCCCGTCAGTCACTAATGTAAATGCCCCAGAGGCTTGTCTACAGCCCCATCTTATAGAGGCCTTTTCTCACTTGAGATTCCTTCCTCTCAGATTACTTCAGCTTGTGTCAAACTGACATAAAATCCAGCACACATGGTGTATGTTTAGAATATCAGATAGCTCATCAGAATCTGAGGGCTAAAAAGTAAATCTTGAGAAGTACAACAAACACTTTCCAGAACAGACAAACTACCATGAAGATCTAGCTGCTGCTCCTGAACACTGGGTTCTTGGCACCAGCATAAAGATGAGTATAGGACTCACTTCACACTGCTTGCTCCCCATTGAAGTCTCCCTTCAGTGAGCCTAGGTTGCATATTAATGAAATCTCTGTGGAGGAGGCTAGCTTCCTAAGACATGGATTGCCTGAATCTTCTGGGGTCATTTAAAAAGCACTGGAAAGCCAGAGACCATGACAACTGTATCACAGCATCCATTAAAATAAATAGGGAACAGTTGGAACAATTACAACTCTTAAAAGCAAACGAGGGTGTGAGCATGGGAGAGCTGGCCCCACAACTTGTCTACCTTGCAGTGGTGTGAGTGAGGGAATGATGCACACACACAAACACGCACACCGTCACCTATGTCAGGTGGGATAGCCGGCCTCCAAGGTTATGAGAGTGGCAGAGCTAGCTAGCCCTGTACCTCAGGGCTTCAACACTCGGAAAGTAGCCCCTGTACCTCGACTGGGCAACACGGTAAAGCTGGCTCTGGCTGGGGGTTGGGGGGGGGGGGAGTTGTGGGTCAGCCAGCCCAGAGTGCAGGGCGTGAAAGCAGGAGAGCTGGCTTACCCCCTTGCCTGCTGCAGAAGCAGGCTCTGAAGCAGGCTCTGCACCTCACCTGGGCTGCACAGAACAGCTGGTTCTGCTCGCATGGGCACAGGTGAGCTGCCCAAGGGTGTCAGAGCAGGAGATGGCTCTGCCTCTTGTCCAGTACAGCATTGGATGGGGCAGTGCTGCAGAGCTTGGCTGGTGGTGTGGGTGTAGGAGAGCCAAGGGACTGACCAGCTCAGATACCTCTCAGGCCCAGATCCAGGGCTTTGAGTTGGCCTGCTCCAACATCTACCCCATCAATGAACTGCTAGAGCACATGAAGGGGTTGGTCCTACAAATCCAAAGCTTCAGGATCACCATGACACAGGATATCTGAGAGGAGTTCTGGTGAGGATGTTGATTATGTAGCAGAGCCAGAGTGTTTGAACCAGACTCATGACTCATTGGAATGTACATTTGCAAGCAAAGATATGTGCACAAAGGGGTATACTGTGGGATACACTGTGTGTGACACACTACAACTTTCCATGAGATTTTTTTTCTTTTTTTTGGTGGAGGGGGGAAGGTTGCAAGGGCAGAGGGAGGGTATGAGGGGACAGGGAGATGAGTGGGATTGGGTAAAAAAGAAAACAAGTAGGTAAATAATTGTGAATCTCAATCCAAATAACTCAAACAGGGGAAGATGAAATGCTTAGTAATTTTAATCTTACAAATTAGATTATTCTAAACCCAAACTGGCAAACAAGGGCTTGAAATGAAGTATAAAAGCTTATAAACTTCTGAGGATTTCTCCACATGTAACAGTTGACCGGGGAGGAAAACACCAGTAAGATGCACATGCTCCTGTAAACAAACTCCCACCCAGATCCTGTGCACAACCCTAATGAAGCTCATTGGGTCATCAAAACAAAAAGACATGAAGTAGAAGGGGCTAGTTGGGAGTAGGAAGGACATTAACAGGAATGGGAGGGGGACCAGAGGGTAGTGGAGAGTTAGTATTCAGATAAATTATGTATATGTCTGAAATTTCAGTAAAACCCAATGTTTTGTGTAATTAATACATAGATATGCTAAGAAAACATTTTAAATAATTATTTCATCTTTTAGATAGTAAGAGCAGATGAAGGAGGGTGAATTGGTTGTAGTGCATAAAATGGTAGAGTAATGACATATAAATGTATTAGGCATGATTAACCACTATCAAACTGGAGAAAGTAAAACCCTCCATTAACAAAAGACACCAAGTGATCCAGAATGAGTAAGAACAAAACTGCCATGCCTACATCTCAAGCACAGAGAAAGCAGCAATGCCCAGTGTATGCAGAACTTCATATGCCTCTGGAGGAAAGGCATTAAACATGAATAAAACCAGATGGATATTAATTATGAAGCTCTCCTTAAGTGCCAAATGGCACACAAAGAGAAATTGATTTGGACATGATTGTATACACCTTTAACCACAGCACTCAAGAGATCAAGTAAGGCAAGATAGTCACAAGTTCTCAGCCAGTCTAGTCTGCATAGTGGAGACCTTGTCTTAATAAAAGAAAAAGAAATTGCATGGGTCAGGAGGCAGAGGCAAGCAGCTTGGTCTGCATAATTAGTTCCCTGCCACCCAGGGCTACATAGTGAGACCCTGTCTCAAAAGAAAAGTCATCGAGCTTATCTGTTTGAGAAAGGATTTAATCTTTGAGAGAAGAAAGAGTTGCCTACAACTTGGTTTTGAAGTAATGGGTCCTGTTAAATAAAGTTTCTTTAGAAGATTCCTTCATGAAGACATTGGTGGATTTGAGAGCCATACAGCTAACCCTGAAGTTTGGATGTGGAGACTAGAGACAATTTACTAGTTTTGTTTATGATAAACAGGGCTTGGAATTCTTGGGGTAATCCAGGAATCGGTGCCTGCAAATGGAACAAAGTAAAAGGAAACGGGAGGTTGTGCATTGTGATGGCCCAGGGCCGTAAGCAGGACAGGGCAGCTAAAGTGTTGGAAACAAATATACAGTTTCACTCAGAACCCAGATCCTTATTTAAAAACAAAAACAAAAACCGGCTCCTGCCTTAATTTATCATTTGTGGATTTTTGTCATCATTTGTTTTGTGTTGTTTTGGGTGGATTTATTTCATGGAGATTTTTTTTGTTGATTTTTTTTTTATTATCCAATTGATTTTAATTGTTGCTGCTTTTGAGACTAGTTAGAACCATGTAGCCCAGCCTGGCCTTGGACTCTCCCAATCCTCCTGCCTCAGTCTCACCTGGGCAGAGATTAAAGCTATACGTCACTCCCACTTTATTCTGTTGTTCTTAATTTTTAGGCTATGTTCTTAACTAGTAATACTAACTTCTCATATTGCCAATAGTAGTTACTAACTGTAAGTATGCATTAGATTCTAGTATTTACCACTGTTTTCTCTCCATCACATGCCCCTGGTTTGCTTTATTTACATTAATTTGGCGTGGTTGGAGAATTTTCAAGTAATTGTCTGTTTTATGAAAAGCTAAATTATTAATATCCTTTCTAAATCTACACTTGCTTTAAAATTGCCCTCACACAAGAATAATTTGGATCACAATCTTGGTCATATTTCTCTTCTTCCTCAGAGCTCTTATTTCTAGCATTTACTATTGATAAGTTCAAATCTCATAGTGGGTTTTGTCCTACCTGCATCTTTATAGGAGATTTTACATTTTATTATGTGTGGTAGAGGTTCAGATTTCTTTGGAGGCACTGTTGTGTTGAATGAATGTGTTTTTTGTTTTGATCTCAAATATGGGATGTGGGGGGTGCTTTGTACACTACTGAAAAACAGATTCATGAAAGAGACATACAAAACATCCTGATGAAAGAGTGTTTGATGTTTTGCCAGCCAAAAAGCTGTCATGTGTGAGGAACATATTTACATCCTTTGATGGATAGACTCCTTGGAGATTTCGAGATCTTGGTCAACAGGAAGTACCTTGTGAAGAGGGTGTGAAGTTGGCCAATTGGAAGGCGTCCTTGTGCAGGTATATAGAGGAGGTCCTGGAAACTCGGAGAGGCTTTTTGCTTGGCATGGCTTCTCATCACTTCTGATCACTGCTTCACTTTGAAGGACTCCAGACAACACTTTCCCAAAGTTTGCTGCTGCCGAGATTTGCTGAAGATCAAGGCCTGTGTTAGGCTGAGCCCAGGTCAGCCCCTTTAGGGCTTCAAAAACCACTGCTTCTTCAGCTGTCCTTGTTGGTGTTCCTGGTTAGCTGTGTTTCTGCTGATTGCTGTGTTCCTGTTGCTGACTGCGTCTGTTCTTGTGTGTGCTGATTTGGCTGGACTGCTGATGAGTTGGTCCAAGCACCTGCAACTTAGAAAGTCTATATCCTTTCTTTTGGTGGGTGGGTTGGAAGGCATTTAGAGTTATTGTTTAAAAGTATGCCTTCAATTATGGGTGTGTATATGCATATTGTTTGGATGTACATGTGCCACTGCATGTATGTGGAGATCAGGATAATTTGTGGGAGCCACTCTCCTTCTGCTATGTGAGTCCCAGGGATTGAACTCAGGGATTGTCAGCCTTGGTGGCAAGCACCACTAGCTACTGAACCATCTTACTAGGCCATGGGTTTTAATTTTTACTTTCATGAAGAAAAAAACAAAACAATTTTACAAGCATATGCATAGCTTTTTGTTTTCCCTCATAATCCTCTCTTTTCATATTGGATCTTATCAACCTTGAGTTTTCAGCAAGTGTTCCTATACTAACTTGTTATTCCTGCCCTCTATTGCCCTCTGCACTTAGAAGTATTGACTTTGGGGGCGGGGGGGGCACAGATAAAGATGTAGCCCAGGCTGGTCTCAAAACTTGATACGTCACCAAGACTGGCCTTGAGTTCCTGATCCTCCCACCTCATCTCCTGAGTGCTGGAGTTGCAGGCATGCACCACACCAGGCCCAGCAGCAGTACTATAAATCAGGCCTGCCTCCCTCCTAACAGTATTTCAGCAGTGATTTAGAGCTGGGTAGGAGTATGGATCTGCCTGAGAAAGGCATTCAGGGTTAGCTTCTGCATCTGTCATTAATTCCGTATGCACTCACTGTTTCTGCTTACATACCGAGTGCTAAAAAAAAAAAAAAAAGCCATAGGGAGTAGGCTATTGCATCATTAGGCTTCTGTCTTGTTCATTTTCCACATTTTCATAAACACATAGAAAAATATCCTAAAATAGATAAAATTCTTGGAAGATAGAATTATTTTTAAAGTTTGGGTTGACTTCACCCCTGAATTTATTTCTCTGTTTTCAGGCTTTATGATACCTTTTTCATTGTGTTTATTCATTGTACATTGATCTATGTTACATACAATTTCATACATGTGAATATTACATGTTGAGTATATTCCACCACACCTCTTTAACCTCCCCTTGAGGCCCCTTCCCCCTTCATCAGTGGGAAACCCCTATATCAGAGGTTCTCAACCTGTGGGTCACCACCCCTTTGGGATTGAACAACCCTTTCACAGGGGTCACATATCAGATATTTACATTATAGTTCATAGCCATAGCAAAATTACAGTTATGAAGTAGCAATAGAAGTAATCTTATGGTTGAGGGATCACAACAACATGAGGAAATGTATTAAAGGACCAAAACCTAATGGAAAGTTGAGAACCACTGTCCTAAATAGTATTGCTCCTCCTCTCACGTCATATATATGAGGTTTTATGCATTTATACAGACATAAGAACCACAAAAACAATCATTGTTTTTCTCAAACTAGTTTAATTTGCCTAATATGACTATTTCCAGTTGCATCCATTTTTATGCAAATGACTTCATTCTTTTTTATAGCTGAAAAAATCCACTGTGTATATAAACTGCATTTTCTTTATCCAATGTCCTGTCGATGGATACTTCATTGTTCCATAACTTAGTTATTTTAACTAGTGCTGCAATAATCATCGATGTCCAAGTATCTCTAATATACTTAGAGTCCTTTGGATAAATATCTAAGAGTGGTTTGCCTAGGCGATATATTAGATCTACCTTTTTTCCAATCACCATATGACTGGACATTCCCCACCAGCAGTGTGTAGGATTCTTTTGTCCACATCCTTGCCATATTTGTTCTTGTTGTTCATTCTCTTAGCTAGAGATTGGACCCAGGACCTAACGTATAGGGGCAGGTGCTTTATACTGAGCTACAGCCTCAGCCTTGGCTATTTTTAATGACTGCAGTTCTGAGGTGAGATGGAATCTTGACATAGTTTTAGCTTACATGTCTCTATTTGCTTGTGGAGATGAATACTTATTCATATATGTATTGCCATTTGCATTTCATCTTCTGAGATCTATTCATTTCACTAGCCTATTCACTGGGTTGTTTGATTTCTTTTTGAGTTGTGTATTCTAGCTATTAATCCTGTCAGATGTCTAGCAAAGATCTTTCTCCCATTCTATAGGCTGTCTCCTCATCTGATCAACTGTTTCCTTTGCTATGTAAATGAAGACTTGTAGTTTCTTGAGTTTCTATTTGTCAGTTATTGATGTTATTTTCTGGATGACCAAAGTACTATTTAGAAAATTCTTACCTATGCCTATATTCTTCTTCAAAAGTTTCAGATTTCAGATCTTACAGTGCTTGACCCATCCGGAGTTGATTTTTGAAGGGAGATAGATTTCTGGTTTCTTTTCCCACCATTGTTAAAGAGGCTGTCTTTTCTCTAACACAGGTTTTTGGCACTAGAGTTTATGAAATTGGATGAACCAGTGTTATGTATTTCCGCTTAAAATTGACATGCCCTCTGGATAGGCTCTTCCCTTTAGTAGGGTGAAGTCCTAATTTTGATTTGAAGTCTTTAGAAGCTGCCAGAACAGTGAGACCTGGTTGTTCCCTGGTTTCATTTGCTTGAAGTAGCTTTTCCCACCCTTTTCACCTGGAGGTGATGAGGCAGGCATGAGACTTGGAGGAAACACATAGATGGATCCCGCTCATTAATTTATTTCCACATCTATTATGTGTGCATGTATTTGGATGCAGATGTGCCACAGCACATGCAAGATCTGAGGACATTTGAAGAAACTGGTTCCTTTCCTTCCACCATGTGGGTTTCAGAGACTGAATTCAGCAGGAGAGCTGGAGTGCTAAACTGACACTGAATGTTAAAGAAGGAAGAACGCTGGATGAGTACAGTCGGTCTCCTTGGCAGGCCCAGGACCCCTGGGGCCTGGAATGACACTCCTTTCCAGGAACTGGGTGCGCTTGAATAAGAAGTAGGAAGTAGAGCATGGTTGCTCATGCTTGCTATAATCCTAATTTGTGGGCAGGGGACTGAGGCAGGATTTTGAATCTGGAATACATAGTGAAACTGTTATATGCACACACACACACACACACATACATACACAATTTTTATTTGTATCAGAACCAAATCTGATCATGTACTAAGAAAATAGGAAGTAGCAGGAAGTAGAATGATGGAGACCAGTTCAGGGCTAGCTGAGCATCTGCGCTTAATCATCTGTACTCGGTGTAAGGAGGTGAATATCTGACCTATTACAGCTCACACTTTTGGAGGGTTTTCATTTTGGTTTTCCATCTGTAAAAGTGAACATCAAAATCCAGGCATAGTGGCCCAGAATGTCTGTTAATGGACCCCTTAGGATGTGGAAGCAGGAGGTCATCACTGGCTATACAGCAAGTTTCAGGCCAACTCCTGCAATATGAGACCCCGATCTCAAAAAATCAAATCAAAAGAAGTGGGAGCAGGGCTCAGAGGATAAAGGAACACTGTAGCATGTGTGCCAGTAATAATAATAATGTCTTATTGTACCTGTTTTTAAAGTTCCTTTGTAGATGTGGAATAAAAAAACCACTACTAATGTAGGGATGGTGCATTTAGTTGAACAAAATCCTGAAATAGAACCAATAAGGTGGTTCAGTGGGTAAAAGAGCTGATGTACAGGTCTGGTGCCCTGACCTCACAATGTGGCAAGACAGAACCACCTCCCCAGTGTTGTTCTCTGTCCTTCAGTTGACATGTGTGCCTGTAAAACACACACACACACACACACACACACACACACACACACACAATTTTAAATACTAAAAAATGCTCTGCAATTGAAGAAGTTAAAATATACTATTCCAAGGTGCCCTTGTACCCAAGCCTGTGTTCTCAGATTTTTGGCAAAGTCCAGCTCCAGGAGTATGAAAGATCAGGCTAGGCTATGGGTTCCAACATTTCAATTAAAAAGATTAGTGGTAAAGGTTTTAATTAATGTGGCCATGTTCTGAAGTGCAATCATTATCTCAGCAAGGTTCTTCAGAGAGGTACTCATTGCTTGAGGGGACAAGTGAATTCCCATGACTACCCCTGCCACCTCATGACTGGGTGATCTGACTACAAGATTATGCTAATCTTGGAATCCAAGGCGAATGAAAGTTAGGACACTGGCTGGAGGCTTTCTGGTACATTGGTGGGGTATCTGGAACATTGTGGGGAGGGGTCTGGAACATTATAGAAGCTGACAGCTGAGATGTCTGTTAATCCTGTCCTCCCTTCTGCCTTTACCTCCTAAGCCATCTCACAGCCTAAGATGTCAGGCGTTTACAGTGCTTTTAGCCCCCTCATAAGCCTTAGTGAATCACCCCCTTCAGCAAAACTCATTTCTAAATTTAATTTCCTGTTACATCCTATAATCCAAGCTACTTGGGAGACTGAGTCCAGAAGACTCAAAACAAAAATTCCAAGAACAGCCTGCACCATGGGCAACATAGTAACCTCATCTCAAACAAAACCAAAAAACCTATTCTGCAACCCTGACACATTTAAGCTAACATTCTTGAAAGACAGATTCAGGAGGATCACTCCCACCTTTGCATCATTTTGTTATTGTTCTGAGTGTTTTTTCACTTGCATGGAAGTCTGTGCAAAATGAGCCCCTGGAACTGGGAGTTAAGGGCGGGGTTGAACTACAAAGGGTTCTCTACAAAAGCAGCAAATGCTCTTGAATTCTGAGTCATCTTTCGAGCCCACATCATCCTATGGGGGTTGAATGGATACTAGCCAGCTCCAGCATGGCAATGGCAGGCCTTGCCCTTCTCCCCCATTCCCTCTGCCTTACTAAAAACCTTTACACCCCTAAAGCTAGCCACCAAAGTCTGTTCCCTTATTTGGCCACTTCCTCCTTCTGAGGCTGACCATCAAGGTCCAGCTATCAAAGTACTGAAGTCCAGCGATCAAAAGCCCACTTTGGCTCACCTAGTTAACATGCCCGATGTCAAAACTCAACACCTTATCCCAACACTGGGTTTCCCGTTGTACCTTTATAAACTGCCATTTGCCTATGTGCCTTGTCTGGCTCCTTTCTATTCAGAGGCAGTCCTTTGTACCCCAGCGACAAATACTCCTTCTCCCTTATCCTCTATCTCCTGTCTTTGTCTCTTATTCCTTGCCCTCTGTCCCTCTGGGGCAAATAAATCTCCTCTGAGCTGAGAACTTGGTATTTGGGGTCCTGAGTGGATACCGATCCTTAGCGGACAAAAAAAAAAAGAGAGAGAAATTTTCACGTAGAAGACATACTAGAAGGAAAGCCATCACTGTTCTTTAAGACTTAAACTGAAATCTAACTTAGAAATGTTAGTATAACTCATCTTTTAAGCTTTCCAAAATAATTTCTCATTTTACTATTATTTATGTAATCCAATATAATTCTCTTTTTTTTCTCCAGCTTTTTAAAAGCCAAAGGCTTTAGCACCGCATGAAAGTTATATTACCTTTTCCTTCTGTTTCTCTGCTTTACGTCTCTTGAATTGTGACCATAAAAGAACAGAGGCGGCGTTTTCCCTTCACTTGCACATCAACTGAAAAATGTATGCAAAATTATTAATTTTAGGGTATGCGCTTTAGAAGTTTAAAGATCTGCAGAGCTAAATGTCGAACATTTATATTTATACAGCACAGTGCCAAAACTACTAAGTGCACCGCTCTGAAAATTTACCTAAGTCGAAAGCAAGCTGAGGGAACCAGGAATATATAGATGAGCATAAAAGGGCATTTTCCTGCCAGATCTAACCGGTATCTTGCCCCAAACTACAGAGCCTCCCCTTGGTGAACGGACCGGCTAGGCCAGCTGAGTGCACACCGCCGAACGTGGAGTGAGCTGAGGTAACTCCACACGGCTCCAAGTTTACCGGCGCGGGAACGGCCGGGAACTCTTCTCGCGAGAAGACCGCTTTACACGCCACGTCACTCCGCGCCGGAACCAACTTTTGAGGGAAAACCCGCAGCCGGTCGCTTTTCGGGACTGGACTTCCGCCGGAAGGGAGGGCCGGCCGTGTCCGATTTTCGCGTCAACTTCCCGCTGGGGTTCGGCCTGCGGGGCTTGCGCGGCTGTGGGGATTCCCGTGGAGATGGCTTGCGCCGCCGCGCGGTCCCCGGCAGACCAGGACAGGTGGGTCCTAAGGAAGGCTGGGCGCGGCGTCACTGGGCTCGGGGCTTTCTTCCCACCGGAGCCCCAGAAGCACCAAGTCCCCCTGCCGCCGTGGCTGGATGTGCGGTCCGGTGCGGTGCGGTGCGGACCTGACGTTAGAGAACAGTCACGCCGCGAGAAACGCGTTCTGCATTAGTGTTGCTTTCAGAAAAGGTCGCTTCGTGTCGTCTGAGTTTTCCCTTTTGGTGTAAGAGCGCTCCAGCCTCAGGGACTCTTGACAGGCTGTTGCCGCATTGTTTTGCTTCAGTTATCATCATCATCATAATAATAAATAAATTATGCTATAAAATGTCTCTGCTGTAACGATGAAATTATCCCTTCTAAACTACCACTTGAGTTACTTACCTAACTCTCTGTGTGTGTTTGTGGCAGGTTTATTTGCATCTACCCTGCATATTTAAACAATAAGAAGACCATAGCTGAGGGGAGGCGGATACCCGTAAGTAAGGTGAGTGTCAGATACCTAGGCCGTTGACGCCTTGGGGGAGGTTGGCTTGTTATGGCCACGACTGCTTCTTTTTTACTGCCTTTCTTTGAGATTGGAGAGAACACTTGCAAAACGAAAGAGGATTCTTAATGGCCTGTTTGTAAAGACGAGAGATCTCTGTAGAGTGTTTCTGTATTAAAACCAAGATTATGACAGTCTTCTCAATAAAAGCAAACAGATAGCATTGTATAGCACTGCGTGCAGGATGCAGACCAGCTTTTTTTAAAGCATAGGAAAACAGGTTTGTACAAAGGGCAGCTTTGTTGAGTTTTGTCTTTATTACTTTTTTTTTTTTACAGGAGTATAAAATCACTTTAAAGCTAGTACTTTTGGAAAATAGATGTAAGGATGGGGGTAGAACTCTTGGCACAACATGTGGAAGGCCCTAAGGGATCTGTAGTTCTGAAAGATGTGATCTTCAGAGAGGATAACCCTAGTTTGTGGCTAGTCTAGTGACTTAAGCTTACAAAATGCCTAGTGATAAATGGGAGATCTCACAGAATTTTTATGTCTTAGTCTACTTTTAAGGATGCATTAGATTTTATAATCAAATGAGACCTGAAGCAAAGAATTAGCTTTTCATTTGACTTACTTTGAAGAGTAAAGTCCACCTCATCTCCTCCCAGGCACTGTTGAGAATAATATCCACCATGCAGGCACCAGGACAGGTTTTTGCTAACACCCCCCTGATGCTCCCTGAAAACTTAATTAAAAATAAAATTGATTGATTCATAGCTAATCAAACTTAGAGAAGTTGTTAGTGTATAAATTAAATTTCATGAAGGAAGTACAGCTGGATACGGCACCCAAATTTAAGAAGCATTACCAGTCAGCATGCAGGGAGATCTCCTTTGACTCCTCTGTCTCCCTCCTGTGCTCACTCTTACAAGGGCACATCGTTCTCATATCCAACGCCATAGGTTACCTTGGGCTGGTTTCTCATTTTATATGTGTGGGTTATTAGATTTATTCATATTCTTACTGGAATTTTTTATATAGTTTAATGCTTGGGAATGCACATAGGGCCTCAGATAGGCCAAGCAAGGTCTCTGTTGCTAAGGAACAAACCCAGCCCTTGGAGTGTAGTTTAACTCCAATTGCTCCAAGCAAGAGTTTCCTAGCAGCAGTACCATTGACAGTTTTTGTCTGTTTTAAAGATTTACTCTGTTTTTATTGTGTATATGTGTCTGTCTGTGGGAATGTACCCACATGAGTGCAGCCACTGTGGAGGCCAGAAGAGGGTGTCAGATCCCTTGGAGCTGGGCTGCCTGATATGGGTGGTATGGACTGAACTTGGGTCCTCTGCAAGAGCTTTAAAAGTTCTCAGCTGCTGAGCCATCTCTCCAGCCCCCATTAACAGTTCTGAGTGAGATAATTGTTGTGAGTGACTGTTCTGCGCATTATAAGGTGCCTAATAACATCCCTAGCCTCTACCTGCTAGATAACAGTTCCCTCTCTTCTCTAGTTATCTTGAAACAAATCTGTCTACCAACATGACCAAGTGTTGCTGGGATAGAGGGTGTGTAAGCTTCCCCTGAAACAAAGTACTGCTTTGCAGAACTGCATTCTGTGAATCCTACACTCCTTTGTTCTGTTTATGGGATAAATTTGGTTGTTTCTTGTTAGAGGCTTTCATAAACAGTGCTGTGGGGCTAGAGAGATGGCTCAGCAAGTAAGAACACCTACTGCAGAAGTCCTGTTCCCAGCACCCACATGCTGGAGCACAACCGTCTGTACCTCCAGTTCCAGGGGATCCGAGGCCTCTCTAACTTCTGTGCTCACTGCACAAACGAGGTGCCCAAACATATAAAGTAAATACTAAAAATAAGAAAAAACAGATACAGTGCTATATGAACACGCTGAGCTTGTTTTTGCACTTCTGTTGAATATGTACTTGAATTGTAGGGCCATAGGAGAACAGAACAAAGAAGTGTAGGATTCACAGAATGCTTTAGTAGATAACAGTCAGTATCCAGAATGGTTGTATGCATACTCATTTAACCAGTGACTTTGCACTGAGCACCTACTGTGCTCAGAGTATCGTGTGGTGATAGGTACCTGTTGGTGAAATCCTTCCTCTCCTAGCAGTTTATGCTATAGAGGAAAGAAGCACAGCTATGCTGGTCTTAAGGATGTTTCAACTTTACAGTAGAAATAAGTGGTGGTATTTAACAGTAAAAAGGAACTCTGGGGTTTAGTTTGTTTTGGTCATATTAGAAACGACTTACACAGCAATATAGTAATAACTACTTAAAACTCAGCTGTTGAGTGTTTTTGTTTTTAACCGTTCAGGCTGTAGAAAACCCCACCGCTACTGAGATTCAAGATGTGTGCTCAGCAGTTGGACTGAATGCATTTCTGGAGGTACAGTGTGAATCTCGTCCCTGTGTTTTGTGTTTTATACTCGCCTCATTGATGTCTCTCTGAAAGCCTATTTTTGTTTCATTTTATTTGTGTTAGAAAAACAAAATGTACTCTAGAGAATGGAATCGTGATGTTCAGTACAGAGGCAGAGTCCGAGTACAGCTCAAACAGGAAGATGGCAGCCTCTGTCTTGTACAGTTCCCGTCACGTAAGCTTGTTAAAATGAATACACTGGGTTCTGGGGTAGGTTATCTTGTGCACAGGGTATAAATACCACACATCTGTAGCCCCAGCACTCAGGAAGCTGAGGCAGAAGGATTGCTGCAAGTTCAATGCCTGTGTGAGCTGTAGAATGAGTTCAAGACTAACCTGAACAACTTTGTAAGGCCATGTCTCAAAGTAGAAAACTTAAGAGGTGTAGAGATGTAGCTCAGTGGCAGACTCTGGCTAGCATGCCCAGTGTCCTGGGTTCAAGCCCCAGATGAGCACAAATAAATAAGTAAATAAATCTAAGGAGCAATATTGAATGAAAAGTAGTTCTCATTGTGTGGCTCACCCATGTAAACTTACTGTTTATTGATGAATATATTCATTATTGATAAAAAGCAGAAGTTCTCATAGTGGGGTGCCACCCATGTAAGCTTACAGTTTACTGATGAATATATTCATTATTGATAAAAAGCATTTTTAAAATGGACTAGAAGCTAAAATACCTATTTTAAGACAGTAGGAGGATAGGTACCTAATGGTGAGTGGGGTAGGGAATGAGGCCAGGGACTGACAGTCAGAGAACCCGTGGGGTAGGGAGTGAGGCCAGGGACTGACAGTCAAAGAACCCATGGGGCTGTAAAGT
>CAJQZJ010006354.1:637504-650672 GCA_907164525.1 Lophiomys imhausi | reverse complement strand
GGGGGTGAGGGAGGGAAGGAGGGGGTGCGGGAGGGAAGGAGGGGGTGCGGGAGGGAAGGAGGGGGTGTGGGAGGGAGAGATGACACAGACACAGAGATAGCAATGACCCATTAGCACCTCCCGTGGGAACCTGTGGAAAATGCAATAGCGCTGGCCCAACCTAGAATTCAAATGCATTAAGAGAATCCCTAGGCAATTCTTGCATGTATTGAAGTTGGAGACACTATGCAATCTTTTTTTTCTTGATTTATTGGTCTCTTATAATTATGTGTTCTCTTATATTAAGTGGAAACATGCTGTTTTCTTTGAAATTGAATATTTTATACTTTTATTTGCTTAGTTTTAAAAGTATGTCACTAGTTCAACTACAAATTATCAGTTGTCAAAATGTTTTCTCAGGGCCAACGAGAGAACTCAGTGGGTAAAGTGCTTGCTGTGTAGCCCCTGACAAATTTGATTCCTGGAACCCACAGGCTGGAAGGAGAAAACTGACTCCCATTATGCTATCACCAGACCTCCACACATGTATTTTTACATCTGCATGACACATGTGTGTGCGTGTGCACACACACACACACACACACAATGTAATTTAAAAGGCCAACTTCACAGTCAACACGAATCCCAGCACTAGGGAGGCTGAGGCAGGAGGATCGCCTTGACTTCAAAACCCTCTGTGCGACTGGCAAGTGCTCCTGGCCCTAGCAGCCAAGCACTCGACTCCCAGTAGTCAACAGTGTGGGCCAGAATGCTACACAGGGAGAGGTGGCCACCGGAGCCTGGGCACCCCATGTTGCTGTCACTTCAGGGTGCAGACAGGCAGGGCTGAAGCCAGGACAGAGTGGGTGAGCAGTAAGAACTTGTGTTTCTCTCTTGTTTGGTGGCAGTTTCTACCTGGGGGTCGGACTTTAATGAGACAGCTTCCTCTCGGAAGTCCCTAGCCTTGTGCCCTCGGAGGCTAGAACACCGCCTAAGGCAAGGATTTCCTCGAGGTCCTCCAGTGCGCTGTAGTACTCTCTCTCCCTGTCTTGCATTAACAGTGCCCAGCTCAGTGCAATGGAAGGGGCAGCGGGAACCACACCTGCCTCAGCTACATCAAGGTTCCAGAGAGGAAGTTCCCTGATCTACCTTCGCCAATACCACCTCCCTGTACTTCAGAGCATCTGGTAAGTTTGGGTCGGCTACTCCGATGACCAAGTTAGATTGACAAAGCTGAGAGATGCTCCCCAACGACACTGCAGTGTGATGCCTGTGGGGTCCCAGCGATGGCTGTGCCGGGGATTCTGACTCCTACAGTCGTCAAAATCAAACAGTATCCCCTTGTCAAGATGGCTCCTGCCTGGTCCCAGCATTCCGAGTTTTACTGGGAGATGACAGTAAATCCAGAGTCAGGCTACTGTGCAACTTTTACCCAAGTGTCCTGCAAGCCCGAGGGTTAAGGTGCTTCCCAGTTACTGTGGTTGCCAGCAGTGTGGGGACCTCACTGGACTCTGAATCCAGAGCTAGGTGGTGGGAGAGGGACGCATGCCTCTGTCAATCATTTTGTTTTCTGTCTTTTGTATTATGAGAGATTAAGAGTTAACATAGTAGTCAGAAGCCAGAAAACCTCAAAGGTCATTTTCAAATCTATTTACTTATCTGTCCTACCGCACAGAACCATAATGTTAGTTCAGCCCCTGAACTGTGCCTGTCCCACTAAAGACTGTGCTTACAGACACACAAGATCATCAGGGGTAAGGAAACACTGACCACAGCACATACTCCAGCACACTCCTGTTTGGCTTTGGTGCTGGTAATGAAACGTGGGACCTCACACGATGCTAAGCTCCTAGCCCACCACAGAAGTTATGTTTCAAAGAACATTCGCAGGCTGTGATTTGGTTTTGCTTTTTCCCCTTCTTTTCAATCTTGGTCTCTTAGAACAGAAGGCACAGAACTATTTAGAGGCCCACGGAGGAGGTGTTGAGGGTGCCACAGGCCTGTGATCCTGGCCCTGGGAAGTTTGAGGAGGATGGTGGGGAGGATGGTGATTTTAAGGCCAGCCTGGAGTACATATTAGATCCTTCCAATGTTTTCTGCACCCATGTCTAAACACTGCAAGCCTGTGAGGGCTCTTTGTGGTAATGTTTTGTGCAAGAAGAAAGGAGTGAGTTATTTCCTTCCAGTCTAGGCTAATCACTGGTAGATATGACCAGTTGGTCATGCTTTCTTTAGGGAGTCTTCCTCTAAACACCAATCACTAACTAGAGGAAAAGTACAAACCAAGGGACGAATGGGGCTAATAAAATTCAATTCTCATTTAACTATTAGATTTAATTTTGTGGGAATTTTCTTTTCCAACCCAGATTTTAGCAAAATTTCAAATAAATACAACAAATGAACACTGACTATGGCTAGTGACTTATACTCATCCCCTATCTGTGGCTTCAGTTATGAGAGGTCAGTCACTCTAAAACACAGTACAGTGCTCAAGACATGCTAAGGCCAGAGAAGGCTCTGTGGGTAAAGGGGCTGGCCGCCAAGTCTGACAACCTGAGTTTGGTCCCAACATGTGGTTGAAGGAAAGAACCAAATTGTCCTCCGACCTCCACAAGTGCACTATGGTGTATACCCCTACACATATAACACACACTAAATGTAATAAAAAATGTAAAAATATGTTGAGAGACCACATAAGCATAATGTTTATTAGAGCATTGTAATTGTTCTTATTCTAATTCTTTGTCTAATCAGTAGGCTTTGTCACAGACATATACACACAGAAAAAAACAGTCCACAGAGAGTTCAGTATCTCTCCAGTTTCAGGCAGTCACAGGAGTCTGGCCACATGTGATAAAGAGAGACTGTGGAACAACCATTTCTATTCAGTATATCACTTCTGAGGACAGGCAATTATTCACTTAGAGACTATGATCACTTTCTACAGGTGTAGATGGAGGACTGTCCCCCCACAGCAGCAATGTGGATCTGAATGACTGACCCAGAGAAACAACTGCTGGACCAACTCTTTGGAACAATTACAGTTTAGTAGGGACTCTGTATATGCCTTTGAAATAGCACTCAGATACAAGTAAATGCATTGTTTTCACCCACACACAAGCTCAATTCATTTTCAACACTTTTAAGTCACGACATTATTTGGGAAGGAAAGGCAGGCAGAAGTCAATTTCCAACTTCTCCCACTAACGACTGCAAGTAGTAGTTATGAGTTTTCCTGAAGAATGCCCTATGGAGAAAGCTGTGGTGTTGATATAATAACAGAATTGCTTTTGGAGTTTATTCCACTCCAGCAGCGTTTCCACTGACATGGACCTCTAACTGTGAGCTACTAATCCTGCCTACCCCTCATGTCATGAACGCACATCAACAGTCTGCTCCCACATTCTGTACAGTAGATGTTCGTTTCCATTCTGCCAACAAGAAAAGCATGCTTTTCCTTATGGGAAAAGGACCTAAATCACTTTTTTTTTTAAACCTAACAATTTGTTTTCTCCAAATAATAGTTCTTAACTTTCTAAAAAGTTGATCCACACCCCCACCAGGTCACATGATGCCTAATGACTACTACTATTCCCAGGAAAAATAACAACTGTGACCCATACTATGATGTTAGGGTGACAGTGTCCCTTACTTTGCATTGTAAATATTTTATATAATATTATTATGGTCTTAATCATCTGAAAGAGAGCTAATTATCATGTTTGTCTTGAAAGCATCTCCTGTTGTTAACTTTGGTACACAACTGTATTAGTCCACTTCAGTCTAATCCAAAGGCTGGAAAGCTAGTGTGTGGTGGAAAGTGGGGATTTTCAGATCCAAACTTCTTTGACTCATCAAGCAGTAAGCAGTCATTCAAACTTTATTCTAGCTGTCAAAACAAAACCTAAAAATGAGGTGTTAAGGGAATGCTAATAATTATGAATTGTAAAGTAAGGGGACCGACCTGTTGAGCTTGGTCATACAGACAGGAAAGAGTGGAAAGCTTAACCCTGCCACTGCTGGACCAATTACAGGTGTTATCCACTGCCTTTCACCTGCCCAGAAGTGCTCTTAGAGCTGGGTGTTACCAGTGCACAATATGCTGCTGAAAGGAACAAAAACACACATATGAGCCAGGCGTGGGGCACAAGCCTGCAGTAACCAGAAATCGGGGGGGTGGAGGCAGCAGGAGGGATCAGGCTTTTGGAGTTATCCTGGGCTACTTGGGATCATGTTTTGATTGTCAATCACATATGGAACCAGAGGTGGCATGTCTTGGGAGGTACCTTGAATTGGTTTTAAAAGAGTATGGGGAGAAGAAGAAGAGGGACTATGGTGACTTATTACCCAATTTGAAGGTAAAACAGGGATGGCTGACACTTCAGCATCTCAAACCCACAGAAATCTAGAGCATGTGAGATGTTTTACTCTTTGTACAGGGAACTGGAGTTGATCACTGGTGTGTGGATATATTTTCCTGTTTATCATTTATGTGGCTAACTGCTCTACAGACTTTCCTGACATTGAGCACTGGTATTAAGAAGGTAAAACAGCCAACTTCCTCCTGCACCATCTCTTTCTTACTGGGTTCGTTCATGTAATACTCATTTGCATCGATTTTTCTGAAATGTTATTTGGAAGCTCAGTCTGTCAGAACAGCACTTTCAGCCTTGGCAGGTGGTCTCGTTTCACAAGCGACAGGGGCCATCCACAGCCTCTTCCTTGAAAGCGCAGCAGTGCACAGTCTAACCAAACAATAAATTTCCCATTTACACACACAGAGGGATACACTGAAACACAGAACTATATAAAATCACACAGCACATAAAGCAGAACCATAAAGAGTTCCTAGCCATCGATACAAGAAAACATGCAGGGTGAGCCCCGCAGAGCACAGGCCTGCGGACAGAGATTTCCAATCTTGGTTTGTATTTCCTGGACTATAGAGACTTATCTTCCTACTCAGCAAAATATTTTTTTTAAATTTTAGATATTGCCCACTGTGTTACATTGAAAGCAAAACAGCTTACAACACGTTCCATGTTTAATACATCAGAAAGTTTCCAAGGCAACATAATTCAATGGCTGTACCCTGTCCCTAGCATAACATGGAGCTCTACGGGAGTGAGAGTTGGGGGTGGGGACCGTCCAGCCAGGGCTCAGGTGCTCTTCTTTTCATCACCCAGTAAGTTTACTGTAGCTTTCTTGACTGTTGAAGGAGAAGAAAATTGTATCAAAAGCTTTCATAATGTAAGCCCCATGCCTCCCTGACTAAGGTGGGTGACTCATGTGCAGATGAGCTTGTGGTCAAGGTTAAGAGCTTCCGGGAAACAGACACTATGTGGCTGCAGAGCACAAACCCTCAATACTTAGAATTCTTGAAGGGCATCTAGCCTCCATGTTCGAACGACATCATCACCTGAACTATCCGCCCTGTCTCCTTCAATCATCAAAAGCAGCAGAGATTGTCAGGGTGACCAGAGTCAGAGAAAAACCCACACCAGCACTATAAATACCTAGACCTGCTCAGTGTGCCACTACCCCACCCCAAGACAGGAAGTGTGGGGTGAGATGGAGGGCAGAGTGGTGTTCTGGAAGCCTCTGCTAAGACCCCACAGATGGCAGCAGCTGTTCTCATGGAGCCCAGAATCTCCTGGAGAGAGCCAAGGAATCCCTTTGTCCACAAGCCTCCTGACAGCTGCTCTCCTTACTTAAAATGACCAAGCAGAGTTGACAACAAGCCTTCTCTCTCAACTTGCTGTGTGAGAACTTCCCAGTGACTCCGAGCCACTCTCCAGCCCCACTTTCCACAATCCTATCTGGGATCTGCTTTCATGATCCAAAGCTAGAACTGAGCAGTTAAGACAGAGATTTGATGGCCCATGACACCTGAAATATTCATTGTGTGTCCCCTATATGCCAGCCACTTTCTACACAGCTATCAATGCCTCTTCCTGTTCCATCCACCCTGTTGCCGTCATCTCTCTTTTCTTCTACTTATGAGCAGTCTGAAATAACAAGGAAATCACTTCTTGAAGCTCCTAATCACTCGCTTACCCACAACCTAACCTCCATCTGCCCCATTCAAAATGTTCCAGCCCTGGCCATTCCCTCTGTGGCACACTAGATGCCATCTCTCGTCTGCTTGAGGACATCGTTGAGGGCAGCAGCTCACCCCATCTCTGACTATCATCACTAGATGCCATCTCTCGTCTGCTTGAGGACATCGTTGAGGGCAGCAGCTCACCCCATCTCTGACTATCACCTTGTGTTCTCTACTGATCACTCCCACTCACTGGCAAACATGCTTTCTTTCTCCTACCTTAAGAAAGGTCTCTCAAGTCTCAAGACCCTGTTTCCTCCCCATAGATATTGTCCTATTCTTTCTCTCAAATCTCTCCAGGTGGATGTTTGTTCCTATAAAGCCTGTTTTCTTCAGGTCCCTAATCCTTCCTCACTGCTTAGTCTGATGGTATCTCTTGGTCTTCATCTTGTCTAACCCTCATAGCAGGTGGTATAATTGACACCTCACGTGGCCCTCATTCTGGCTCTCTTGCTCCCCTAACCAGCTTGTGCACTCTCATCTCTTACACGCTCAGTGTAAGCCTGCTTCCTGGGCTCTCATCGTCTGGATCAAGTGGCTGTCTGACTGCTCCATGCAGGTATCTATCTAACAGACACATCAGACATCGGCCCAGGACTGGATTTTGTGTTTCCTACTACCCAGTCCTTCTACCTCAATGGCAAGTCTTTCCTTTTAACTGCTCAGGTTTGTCTTCTTTCTCTCTCAAACTCCCAGCCTAATTCATAAGCAAATTCTACTGTCCCTAACTTAAAAATAATTAAGAATCTCATACTTATTATTGCTACTTTATTGTCACTACTACAAATCATGAAGCTACCATCTCTAGCCAGATCACATCCTAACTAGACTGTAGTTCCTTCTTCAGTCCGTATCTCCCCAACCCCTGGCCGAGGACAGACCATCCAGGGCCTTGAGCTTGCTAGGTAAATGCTGTGCCACTGAGCTAGATCCCCAGCCCTGAGTCCACTCTTGACGCAGTGGCCACAGTCACACTGCTCTGATCATCACCGTTCTCACATGGTCTAAGCCCTCCCCACATCCCGTAGCAGACCCATCTGCCCCTGCCCACTGTCTGCCCCTGCCCACTGTCTGCCCCTGTCTCCTGCCATCCTTCTAGGGTTCTCTCATTGCTTCTACCTCCAAGCTTTTTCACAGGCCATTCCTGAACAATCTACACTCAGGTTCTCTGTCATTTTTTCAAGTCAGCTTCAGGACCACCTTCATGACAGCTGATCTTGATTTTCAACCTGGCACACCTGAGAAGGAACCTCGGCTCTAGAATGGCCTCCATGGGGCTGACCTGTGGCCATGTCTCCATGGCTTTCTTGATTGCTAACTGATGTGGGAGGGCCCCAGGGCCCCACTGTGGGCCTGGATTGTATAAGAAAAGTGGAGCTGAACATAAGCCTGGCAGCCAGCGGGCAAGCAGCATTCCTCCTTGGCCTTCTGCAGCCAGCTCCTGACTCGGCGTCCCTCAGGACTGTAACCTGCCAGGATGAAACCCACCCTTTTCTTCCCTAAGCTGTTTGTGTGTGTGTGTGTGTGTGTGTGTGAAAAGGTTTTATTGCAGCAACAGAAAGGCAAACTAACAGAGCCTCCTTGTTGATGATTTCCTGATGTCTCCATTTTTAAAATTTTAAATTTTAAAACTCATCTGGCATTGTACCTCCCACATACTGAGACTGTAGGTGTGTACCACCATACCCAGCAACAAAACAACCGAGACTGTAGGTGTGTACCACCATACCCAGCAACAAAACAACCGAGACTGTAGGTGTGTACCACCATACCCAGCAACAAAACATTAGGTCTACCTAACTGAATACATAGCTATTTACCTAACTGAAGATGAATATATAGATATTTACCTAAATAGAGATTTACTCTAAACTCTGCGTGCAGTAGACGACAAGGTGTCCAACAAGCCTGCTATCTGAGGGCATCACAGCTCCTGCCATAGTGCACAAGCTGTCCCTAAGCCTTACCTTCTTTGCTGATGTAGTGCACAAGCTGTCCCTGAGCCTTACCTTCTTTGCTGATGTAGTACACAAGCTGTCCCTGAGCCTTACCTTCTTTGCTGATGGCATCTGCAGTCTCTTTGGCTTTGTCTTTCACGTCCTTCACCACACTGTCCACCTGGGACTCATGCTTCAGGAACACAGGACGGATGATGCGCCTGTAGAGCAGTTCAGCCCCATTCGACGGGCTGGGGGCCATGCACCACAGCAGGAAGCCACACTGCGGGAACAGAACACACGCCACTGAGAAGGAACCCTGGGCACTCTGGGACTGCACTCATGCCTCCGCCACTGGGGAGAGCTGTTGTTTCTGACATCTGCACTGGTATTTCCAGTAGGCTAATGGGAGGCTTTTCTTACATGGAAAAACAACAGGTAATGAACCAGTCTGAGCTATACAAAGAGACTGTTTCAAAAGAGAAGGAAGAGGGAAAGGGCCTGGGACTAGAGCTCAGTTGTTCCAGTGCTGGACACAGTCAAAACCCCGGGTTCCATGTCCAAAAAGCTGAGGCATGGTGGTACCAGCCCATAATTCCAGCACTCTGCTGAGGTGGAGCAAGACGTTCAGGGTCATCCTCAGCTACACATGGAAGCCGAAGTCAACTGGGGATATGTGAGATCATGTCTAAAAATAAATAAATAGATTAAAAAATAATAATAATGGGAGACAGGGAGAAAGACAGGAAATTAAAGGGAATATACATATGTCTTAATGAAACCCATTATGTTTTAAATACTGTGTTTGTGTATTGCGTGTAATTTGAAGTATGGTGCATGTGTGTGAGTGCAGGTACACACATGAAGGTCAAAGGCTAGCTTTCGGGAATCAGTGCTGTCCCTCCACTGTGGATTCTGGAATCAAGTTCGGGATGTCAGGCTTCCACAGCCAAGCAATCACTGTCACACACTACGCCCTCTTGTCAGCCTGAAACCTTTTTTATAAGAACGTGCTAATGAAAATGAACCTTACTATAGGGCTGGGGAGGGCTCACTGCACAAGCATGAGAATCTGAGCTGAGATCCCAGCACCCCGGAGGCTTCTGGGTGAACACGTGCAGGCGTACACCCCTCCACACTCAGTAAGAGACAGCCGAGCACAGCAGTACTTGTAGCCCCAGCCACTCAGCAGCAGGCTGAGGACCTTTAATGCATGAGTTTGAGGCCAGCATGGGCAAAATAGCAAAACCTCAACGAAAGGAGAAGGACATGTTTCTGGTTAGTATTTTTATATAGAACGTCTCGTTTTTCAGGAACAAATTACTCACAGAGCAACAGATATTCACTTCAAAAGGCAGTTATCAAGATGAAATACAAATGACTCACCAAACTAAAAATCAAAAGGGGCCTGTTTCATGAGTTTAGGCTACTCATCACGTCTGGGTCCTTTTCCTGTTCTGTAGGGTTTTAGGAAAATCATTTATATTTATTTTGTTTACATATTTATGTGCACAAATGTTTTGCCTGCAAGTATTTATGTGCACCATATGTGTATACAGTGCCCACGCAGGTCAGAAGAGGCATTAGATCCTCTGGAGCTGAAGTCATGGATGGTCGTGAGCCACCATGTGGGTGCTGGGAATAGACCGTAGGTCCCCTGCAAGAGCGCTGCTGAGCCATCAATCCAGCCCCGTGATGTTTTTAGCAGCAGGACAGCAGTGTCATCTAAAGCTCTCGCTATTGGTGGAACCCTCTGAAATGCCATCCACCTGCAGAGACACCACCTTTGAGAAATCTAGCCAAGCCGATTCTCTTTTCTGGATGAATTAAGGCAAGACTAACACACAGGACCAGAGTCAAACGTCTCCAGTTCTGTCTTCAATGTGATTACTCTGCGGAGTATGCGGCCGACTGGCCACTTCATACTCCCTGCTACCTTCTAGACACTCTTTCACAGTAAAATAATTACTGCTCTCTACCTACACCCTCAGCATTTTCCAGTTCTCACATTTAAAATAAGGTTAATTACTGTTCAACTCTCAAGGCAATCCTCAGCTATCAGCTCTCAAAACTCCATGGCAATCTAGGTGACTGTTTTCTACACTGATGCGACCACCTTGTCCATCAAGCTCTCCTCCAAGTGCCAGCTGGTAACTCCCAGGGGCCACCAACCACACAAGCCCACTCTCACTGATGGTTCAGACAAGCGGCACACATAATGGAACTGCTGTGACATCAGCACAGACACAGGGAATCCATATGTGACATCAAGCCAGACAACTCTGTTTGCGGCTCCAATGCTATCACCATCCAAGAGCAGGATACAACTGACAGTCGGGACCATCCTGGTCAGAATTTAAAGCTAATCCCAGAGAAAATGTATTTCAAGGGCTGGAGATGTAGCTCAACGATACAGTGCTTGCCTAACATGCCTAAAATCTCCAGCAACAAGAAGAGAAAAAGAGAAAGAGAGAGAGAGAGAGGCTGAACTTTTGTTGTTGTTGTTTCTGAGATGGTTTCTCTGTGTAGCTCTCCCTGTCCTGAAACCTGCTTTATACAGCAGGCTGGCCTCAAACTCAGAGATTCGCCTGCCTCTGCTTCTTAATTGCTAGGATCACCGAAAACACTGATTTTATGTGACTTTTCCTACTATGTTACAATGAATTGGTCAGAAACCTAAGTCTTAGATACACAATGTCAATTATCTTCTGATGATATAAGAGTAGAAGAAAAATGTCTGGAAAACACAATAAAGGAAATATTCTCAAAATACAATATGTACTTGTATAAAGGCCTTATGTAAACTTGTATAATTAAGGAAGAAAAGAAATAAACAAACAAAGAAATAAATCTAGATCTTGGAAAACCTTCGTGATATAGCCACAGAAGGTGACAGGCTAAATTTAAAATCACTTGTTCAAAAAATAAATAAAATAAAATCAATTGTTCAAGCCAGGTAGTGGTGGTGCACACCTTTAATCCCAGCACTCAGGAGGCAGAGGCAGGTGGATCTCTGTGAGTTCAAGGCCAGCCTGGTCTACAGAGTCAGTTGCAGGATAGCCAGGGCTACACAGAGAAACCTTGCCTCAAAAAAACAAAACAAACAAACAAACAAAAACCCACAATTGTTCAAGCTGTACACAGTAACTGAGGCCACCTGAACATAGTAAAATGCTGTCTTAAAGAAAAAGTAAAGCCAGGAGTGGTGGTGCACATCTTTAATCCCGGCACTCGGGAGGCAGAGGCAGGTGGATCTCTGTGAGTTTGAGGCCAGCCTGGTCTACAACGTGAGTTCAGGACAGTGAAGCCTATTACACAGAGAAACCCTGACTCAAAAACCCTAAACAAACAAACAAACAAAAACCCCCAAACTGACTGCTCTCCCTGAACCACAAGTAAAATGAAGGAAAGAGAAGCGACTCCCCTTTTAGACTAAAGTGTCCTATTTTTATTTCTGCTGCTGTGACAACACAGTCTGACAAAAAGCAACTCAGGGAAGAAGAGGACTTGTTGCAGGTCCGTCACTGAGGTAGGGCAGGAACTCGCAGAAACCATGGCAGAATGTGGCTTGCTGGCTCCCTCAGTCTCACCTTCAACCAGCTTTCCTCACACCCCAGGACCGCGGGTCCAAGGGCTGGTGGCTCCCACAGGTGGCTGCACCTCCTACAGCAGTTAGTCATCAAGATAACCCCCAAAGACATGCCCACGGGCGGTGTGATCTGGGGAGCCCTTCAGTTGAGCCCCACTCCTCGACCACTCTCGGTCAAGCCCACAGTCAAAAGCTAACTAGGACATAAGGCTGTGTCATTTATTCCATGGCCTGACAGAGCTTATGAATCCCTTGGAGGAAAATGTGTTTGCAGACCAAAATAATAAGATACTTGATGAGTACACAGTTTCTAAAGAAAAACAACATAATCAAATACAGATTCTGTCAGGAACAAAAACACAACAGAATGCTGTAGAAGTCTCCATGCTCAAAGCGGGACGGCTGTGCAAGTCCATCAGCCACAGCTCACTTACCGATTGCTGGAACACACAACACAAGTAGAACAGACTCCTCCAAGGTCCTCTGACCTTCGCGAGTGCGTGTGTGCGCGCACACACTTATACATATTCATACACTCACACATACAAACATACATACACTCACACACATACACACAAGTGAAATAAAATTAAAATAAGAGCCTAGCAAAAAAATAGTTAGGCTTGAAAATTATGACAGTTGAAATAAAAACCACAACACACAGATGGCATTATTGTAACTATGAGCAAATGTAAGAATGGGTCAGTCAGACTGAAAGGAGAGAGGAACATGTGAACAGATGTTTTGAAATAAAGGCTAAGATTAAATAGCAAAGGAAACTACATCTGTTACATCTCAGAATTAAAAACCAAGATAAAGGAGCTGGTGAGCTAGAGCAGTGGTAGAGCATTTGCCTAGCACGTGCAAAGCCCTGTCCGACTTCCAGACTACAAGAAATAAACTAAAGAATGAGACAGCATGCTATTATCTACTCTGCACCCAAGCTTCCTCAGATTAAAAAACATTAAAGTATATATAGAAATAAATATAAAGTAACTGTAAATGGATCATAAGATATATAAGTAACAATTATCAGGTGTTAAAAAAGAAAAGAAAAACTTCAGGTGTGCTACATGCAAGCCAATTATGTGATCAGACTAAACAGCATTTTCAAAGTCGTAACTTTTTTTTTCAAGGCAGGGTTTCTCTGTTTAACAGCCTTGGATGTCCTGGACTCACTTTGTAGACCAGGATGGCCTCGAACTCAAACAGATCCACCTGCCTCTGCCTCCCGAGTGCTGGGATTAAAGAAGTGCACCACCAAAGTCATCATTTTGTAAGTGGGAATGACAGGGACATGGAAAGGCTGTAAGTATTCAGTAGGATGTGGAGGGGAAAGAGAGGCAAATCATCTTTCAAAATAACATACAAAATACAAAATAACAATTAAGCCAAGCAGTTTTTTTAGAGACCCAGAAGTAAATAACAAAACTAAATTGCCATAACTGAAGTGAAAGTGAGCGTTTTGTTTGTTTTTTAAAAGATTTATTCTTATGTTTATGAGTGTTCAGCTTATGTGTGCCTTGTGCCCACGGAGGCCAGAAGAGGCAGCAGATTCCC
>CAJQZJ010006354.1:608553-636141 GCA_907164525.1 Lophiomys imhausi | reverse complement strand
GCTCAAGGATACATTGCGGGTGCCAATCTGAGTGTTCTCAACTTCGTTATTGCAAAAGAGATGGGATGGGGGGTATTCCTGGACTGACAGATATCATTGTGCTTCGGTGGTTGGGGCCCAAGAGCTAGCAGAATCCCCAAACTTTCATTCTCTCTAAAGATGACATCTTCCAATATGGTGTCAAATGGAGTCAGGCAAAGCATAAGAAGCCCAGGATCAAAATGTCCCAGATTCACTGTTCAGTCCTGCAACACAAAATGGACATGTTGCTCTGAAGAAACAATGCACTAAGGAAAACAAGGAGGCAGATAAAGAACACACTTAACTTTTGACCAAGAGAATGAAGGAAATCAAAGAACACCAGGAACAGATTGCCAAGAGATTCAGGCTGTCCTCGAAGAGCTCCCTACCTGAGTTTGTGTCCAGTCAAAAGGAAGTCTTTACCAGTAGCAAATAAATGATAGGATTTTGGGCCCCCCATCCCACAAAAGGGGAAAAGTGGATCTAAAATTCAAACCTTGGAGCCAGGTGTGGTAGCACATGCCTTTAATCCCAGCACTCAGGAGGCAGAGGCAGGCAGATCTCTATGAGTTTGAGGCCAGCCTGGTCTACAGAGTGAGTTCAGGACAGCCAGGCCAAACAGAGAAACCCTGTCTCGAAAAACCAAAAAGAAAAAAAATTCAAACCTTGTCAGTCAAGGTTACTTACACTCTGCTTAGGAACAACCTGATCCACTGAACCAGGAAAAAGGAGGGAAAAAACACAAGCCACACAAACTCACAACACTGAAGAATAAAATGTCACAGTTCTTCTCATCTTTGAATAATGATGTTTTTAGCAGGTGCTTTAAGCACGGGAAAAAATAACAAGAAATAACAAAAATGAGTAAGGGAAAATTTAATGAAAGAAAATAGTATTTGGGAATACTCATAATTCTTAAATTGTCTGAAAATTCCATGAGGCAAAGTTAGGAAATCCTAAGTATGACTAGGCTAAGGTTTCCCTTGTATGCTATAAAAAGAATGACCCTGAATTCAGCCCTTACAGAATGCCTGCTTCTGACTCTTTACACATAAGAACATTGAGTTTTGTAAATGTAAGCTGGGGGGCTCCAACAAGATGGCTCAACTAGTGAAGCCGGACAACTTGAGTTCCACCAGTGAAACAGTGTTCACGTCTGTGACCCCAGCCACAGCACTGCTACCTTAACATGGGAGGGGCAGCAGCACGATCAGCTAGCCACTCACATTACAGCGAGTGCCCTGTGTGAAACAAGAGAAACTCTGCCACAAAACAAGGTCTGAGGAGAGGGGCTGGAGAGGCGGCTCAGTGGCTAGAGCTCGTACTGCTCTTGCAGAGGGCCCGGACGCGGCACAGCTCTACAGTCCCCAGGCACCTGCATTCACACACATACTCTCTCATATGTATATCCACACCCACACAGTTTTTTTTGGTTTTTCGAGACAGGGTTTCTCTGAATATCTCTGGCTGTCCTGGACTCACTTTGTAGACCAGGCTGGCCTCGAACTCACAAAGATCCGCCTGCCTCTGCCTCCCAAGTGCTGGGATTAAAGGCGTGCGCCACCACCGCCCGGCAACACACCCACACAGTTTAAATGAACAAAAAAAATATACTTAAGAAAAAAGACCAACCAAGTCCAAACAGTGAACAGATGACAGAAATGCCCTCGGACCTCCACACAGGTTCATTTGCTTTTTCCACGCCTTCACTAAATACATTTTTTTTAATTGGGCTCTGTGCCCAGGAGTAACACACCTAGTAATTATCAATTCCCTAGCAGCAGGCCTCTGAAGTCTCACACACAAGACATTAGACACAGACTATGTTTCACGGCTCATGTCCACCCAGTTACAGTTCACGTAAAATGAAGAGTCCATCTTCAAAGCACAGATTCATTCACTAGTAATGTCAATCACACATGTCGTTAAGATCTTCATGAATCAGTTATGTTAACAAACTGACAGGCATGTCTATTAAACAACAACAAACGAGATAAGGATGCACTGTTGGTAAAGAACCAAAGGAAACCTGCTTCCGCCCTAGGAAAGTCACCCCTCACAGCAAACAGCGCCTCACAGAAAACACGAGCAGTTCAAGGTAGATCCTTAGACCCTTGAACGCAGAGAATCTGAATCACAATGTTTGTCATGCTTCTGGTCACAGCAGACACAAGAATTCCTAACACAACAACAGTTTTTCTATGACCACTACCTCACATAAGAAGGCATTCAGGGAGTCTGGAGAGGTGGCTCAGTGGTTAAGGGCACTGGCTGCTATTGCAGAGTATCTAGGTTCAAATCCCAGCTCAAGACAGACTGTAACTCCCAGTTTTGGAGGACCTGGCATCTTCTTCTGGTTTCTGCAGGCATTAAGCACATGCACTATATACATACACACATGCAGGTAAAACACTCATATACATAAAATAAAATTTTCTTTAAAAAGACATTTTAAAGCATATGAACTATTTTGCTCCTATGCAAATAAGGGAAAATTTTTCTTCTTCCTAGAAAAATAAGATAAAATATTATGGGTGGCCACGTGTTTCTTTTCTTTTTTTTTTTTGGTTACAGAGTCTCTCTATGTAGCCTGGTCCTGGCTGTCCTGGAACTAGCTGTGTAGACCAGGCTGGCCTCTAGCTTACAAAGATCTGCCTGCCTCTGCCTCCTGAGTACTGGAACTAAAGGTGTGGGTCTTTAAACCATCACACCTAGGTCTCTTTTGTTGTGTTTTTTGTTTGTTTGCCTTGGGTTGTTTTGTTTTCATTGAACATATGTGTTTTCAAAACAAGTGATATGATCAAAAGAGCAAGAAAGGCTAATAACATCATATGAGTCATTCTACACAATTAGTTTACTTACTTGCTATTTACACTATGTGTCACACACCAAACAAAACAACACATATGAGATGGGCGGTAAGTTTCCAACCTGTGTGGAAATTATTGTCTCAGTTAACTATACAAAACAATGAAAACTACAACTTGTTCCTTTACTCTTTGTTTTAAAAATTCTTGTCACTTGTTTGTGGGGGCAGGTGTTGTTAGTGCCACTGTTGTTAGAGCAGAGGACAAGTCTGCTCTTTCTACCACGGGGCTCCCAAGGATTGAACTCGGGTCACCAGGTGACCAGGCACGGTGGCAGGCACCTCTCTCTGCTGAGCCATGGTGCCTGCCCTCCTCTTTAGTATTCCTCCTATGATTTAAAGTTGTTCTAAAGGATCCAACAGCCAACTCAATGACATCATAATGTGCGCAGGAAGTCCACGGGAAATCCTGCCAGGACAACCATTGTCAATAAAACCAAAGGCCTTATAAGTATAATATCTATATCAAGTATGGTACTGTAAAGTTTAACTTCAGCCAAGATTTAGGCACATGCCTAAAATCCCAGGACAGCAGAAAAGAGGCAGGGGATAATGAGGTCCAGACTATCCCAAGTTACTTATAAAGCCAGGGGCTGGGATGTCTGTCAACAGGCACAGCATGAGGCCCTGGGTTCATCCCCAGTGCTGAGAGAAATTAATACTAGTCCTAACTCATGTTCACAAAACATAGCAAATGCTTCCATATGGAGGTATATGGAGCAGGGAGGGACCTTATCTGAGAGATAAAGGACACTCTGCACAAAGCTAATATATTCAAAGAGCCAATTTAATAAAAGAAAAAAAACATAATTTTTTCAATTTTCTTCACTATATAAGGGTACTGCATGAATCTACAGGGCACACAAAAGACCCCATGGGAAGCATCTAACTGAAATTCAAACCAGGGACCAGGAGCCTTGGGCTCAAATACCAGTTCCCAGCCACTGACTGAAAGCTTTGATCAGCCTCCTGTTGCCTCTCCTCCCTGCTGTAAAAGTGGGAAATACCATAGCATTTACATAACAGGATTGTTTTGACTGTTAAATGAGCCATATTTGTGAAGACCTCAGACAAAGATATATGTAATGTTCAGCTAAATAAAATGCTACAGTATCCAGCAGCTGTGTAAATTAATTCTTGGGGCTAGAGAGACGGCTCAGCAGTTAAGAGTTAAGAGCTAATACTGTTCTTGCAGAGGATCAGAGTTCAATTTGTAGCACTCTTAGGTGGCTCACAACCGCCTGCAACTCCAGCTTCCAGTGGCCCAACACCTCTGGCTTCTCTGGACACCCACACCATATTCACACACCCGCACACAGACATATAATTTAAAATAATAAAAATAAATCTTTTCAGAAAAAATAAAATCTTTTTCTCTTTTAAGAGAAGGTCTCACCCTGGCTGGACTAGAATTCACTATGTAGATCAGGATGGCCTCAGACTCTCAGAACTCTGCCTGTCTCTGCCTTCAGACTAGAATGAAACGCATATGCCATCATGCCCAGAGAAAATAAAATTCTGCATACTGCTGCCTCGACTTTAAAGTGGACTGGAGAACCTTAGGAAGACAAAATAACATGTCCCTGAGGTGGATGTGAGATTTCAAAACTTTTAAATACAGATGTCATACATATATGAACATAGAGTTCTTAAGTATGAACTCTAAGCATGTTTATAGTCTGTAAGATTAGTACTAACATGTCTGAAGGTGCTGTCACATTCCTGGGTAGTAACTGAGGCTCCAGATCAAGTCTGGCCTCTATATAACCTTGGGAGACATATTATCATCTCTATCTCCTTCTCTCCCTTCTTCCCTGCGTGTGTGTGGGTGTGTGTGTGTGTGTGCGTGAGCGCGTATCTCCCTGGACTACCATTTCTCCCTCCTCAACTCCATTTTTTCTCCTTCTTCTTTTTCTTTGGGGGGACAAGGCAGAGTCTCAGGCTGTCTGCAAACCTGCTGTACAGTTAAGCATAACCTTGAATTACTGCTGTTCCTTCTCTGCTTTCTAAGTGCTAGGGTTACAGGTGTGTGTGTGTTCGCCATGCCTGACCATAGAATATTATTTCAAACTAAAAGGGGCTGTAGATTAGTTCAGTGGTAGTGTGCTTTAGTAGGACTTGCAAGGGTCACTATTCAACCCTCTACACTTCAGAAAACAAAAGCTAAAACACACTTAACTCTAAAGGACCGTGATGCGTATCTGACCTCTAAGGCTGAGTTCTGGCAACTCAGGGAAGCTGGCAGCCTGATTTTTCTAAGCACATATGAAATAAGAAAGAAAGACACAAAACAAAATTCTGTGCAGACAAACACAAAGAAGCTGAGTATGAAGGAGGGCTCAAGGGATGATGCTTGAATCCCTCTAAGCAGGGAAGATAAAATAGATATTGGAAATGGATGGAGGGAGGGATCTGGGCAAGAACCCAACATTACTGCCACCTGAGAAAACTTATCCAGCAGATAACTAGGCAAAAATTAGGGAGTCTTGAGGAAAAGTTAGGGGAAGGTTTGAGGAAGCCAGAGGGATCAAGGACTCCACAAGAAGACCCACATAGCCAATTAACTCAGACAGAAGTGGTCTTAAAGAGACTGAGCCACCATGCAAAGAGCTTGTAGGGACTGGCCCTAGGCCCATTACACATATGAAGCTGATGGGCTGTGCGGTCCTCAAGTAGATCCCCTAGCAATCAGAATGGGGTCTACCCTGAACTTGGCAATGTTACCTCCCTCTGGAGCTCATGTTTCTAGCAGAGCTGCCTTATCTTGCCTCGATGGAAGAGGAGGCACTTAGTCCTGAGGTAGTTTGATGTACCAGAGTGAGTTGGTAGTGGGGGGGAGAGTATAGAGGAAAGGGATGGGAGGGTAGGACTAGGAAGAGGGGAGGGAGGGGGATAGGGATTGAAATATTTTTTTAAAAAATCTTAAATTAAAAAAAAATTCTGTGCAGAATTTTAAGCCGAAAGCTTTCTGAGTAGGACAGAAAACCAACCCTCCCTCTTTCTTCTCACTGCAGGGCAATCAATAATAAAAATAGAAAATCAAGTCACAGACTTTGCATCAGGATTCCACTTGTACAAAGAAGCAGGGACGGGCTCGTGCCCCTGGCTGAACACCGGCCACACTACCAAGGGGTCCTCATAGGTCTCAGGCAACAGGCTCTGTGTATGAAGGTACAGAGTCCTGTCCTCTGCTGGTATCTGGGCCTCTTAATTGGTCACTGACATTAAAAGCAGGGCTTCAGAGTCACAAAAGTCCACTTATGTGAAATGCTCAGGGCAGGTTCCCTGAGACAGGATGTTAGCTAAGGGTTCCCAGGAGTTGAGGGTAGAAATGTGAATGACTGTAAATGACTTCCTATTGGGGTGACAGAAATGTCTGTACAGGTCTGTGAACACACCACCCACTGAAGTCTACACTATGAGGGAACAGGTGAGTCTGTCTTTATATCAGGTTCTATTGTTGCCCAGCTTTTTCTTGTCAGGGAGATGAAGGTAAATCTGTCAACAGCTCTTGGTAACAAGAAGGCTGGAATTAGCTTTCAGGTTGCCTATACAGGGCAGCTAAAACATCTAGCATAGAGGTTAAGGAGCTCAAAGGAATTATGTGCATAGAAAAAAAAATGAATGAACACTGGGAAGGAGGCCTGTGGGAAGGTGCAGGCCCCCACTCACACTGCTTCCAGGCTCCAGCATTCAGAGTCCTGACCTGGGGCCAAACGCACCTGAGCCTCGCCCATGAATTTCTCAAGGGGTGAGTAAGGGAAAAAGGCAGGGGGCCAAATAAGCCTTTCCAAACTTCATCTCCACACCCTGCAAACATCTCCAGGCCCAACACTGACCTTTAGAAGCAATCTGTATGCCCTTTCCTCTGATGGTACAAGGGGAGAGAACAGCAAGAACAAAAGCTGACAGGCAAGAGAGGGAGGAAATAAATTCTGGCAGACTTTTAGCAAGATCACCAACCACTTCCAGAGGTCTCAGCAGCCATTTACATTTCATCTGGGAAGTCCTATCATGTGACCCCTCATTTAAACCCTCTCTGATGCAATCAGAAAAAAAAAAAACACCCACCATCTGGAGTGAAAGGTGCAGTTCATTCAGCGTTGCCCTCTGAAGACCTGCCCCTTTAGAACCTCCCTCAGCATTCCTCCCTGTCACACAGCCAGGCTGCTGCCACCTCAGGCCATGGCCCACCCCACTTCTTCTGCCAGGCGGGTTAAAGCTCATTCTCAAGTCTTAAATAGCATTGCAGATAAATATCCAAGGAGACATTCCTGTTACTCTCAGCTTACATACAGCATCATGACTCTCTTCTTTTGAGAGTTCACCACTCTGTCACTACTTTACCTACTTCTTGCCTGCTCACCGGCAGACTGTGGATCCAAAAGGGAAAGTGTGTCTGTCTTATTCCTTGCCATCTCTAAAAGGCTACAGCAGCACCTGGCACATGACCAGCACTGGCATTAGCTAAGCAGATGAACCTCAGTTTTGAAGACTAAGTATCCAGGGGAATGAAGAATAGGAAGGGAAATGGAGAATGACCGTGTGAGGATAGCCACTATGATCTGAATTTGGGTACTCCTCAAATTGGTTTACTGGAACCTAACACCCAAAATGACAGTTCTGGGAGATGGGGACCTTTATAAGGTGACTAGGTAATAAGGGCTCTGCAGAACGTAAGCGGCTTGAGAGAGACAGTTCGCCTCTTCTCCCATGTGACTATACCGTAGGCTGGTGCCATTCCCGAAGCAGGTAACAGTTACCAGATGACCAAATCAGCTGGTGGCCTGTGGTCTTGGAATTCTCAGCCTTCAGAAGTCAGAACAAAAAAAGAAAAAAAGTCCTCACTCATAAACCACCTGCTGTTATACTACCCCCCCCCCAACCAGACTGAGACATGCAGAAATGAGGTAGTGGTGGGCAGATGTGGGCGTGAGGTGTATGCACATGAATGTGTGTGTGTGTGTGTGTGTGTGTGTGTGTGTGTGTGTGTGTGTATGTGTGTGTGTGTGTGTGTGTGTGTGTGTGTGTGTGTGTGTGTGTGTCATGCAAAGGCCAGAGGACTTCCCATGTCCTCCTCCATGTTACTTCAAGACAAGGCCTCTGAGTGAATCAGAAGCTCGCTGTGTCAGCTAGACTGACTGCCCAGTGAGCTAGGATCTGCCTGCCTCAACCCTGCACTGCTGGGGATACAAGCACAGGCCCATCCACAGATGCCCAGCTTTTTATGGGGTGCTGGGTTTTCACACTTCCACAGCAAGCATTCTAAGCCACTGAGCCATCCCCCCGACTCCTAGACAATGATGTGAGCACCTCTCAAAGTCACCATTGTTAAGGATTTTCATTCTTTTGAAAAACTGTACAGTCAACAGTAATAGTGGCTACACAATGAACAGACTTGGTTAAATTAATATTGGCTGTGTGAATGCTTCCTGGCTGGAGTCTGTATGCTTTTCCCTGGATACAAATCCCATTTTTTTTTTTCTTGAATCTCCTACACAGAGCAGAGCAGTGAGGAGGCCTCTAGACTATTCTTGGAAACAGAGGCTATTTTCCTCCCTCTTGCCCAGTCTTCACACTTACAGGGCATGTGTGTAGTGTTTATTATTCTCACTCTATACCAGAGGCTCTCAGCATTTTCTGCACATTTGAGTCTTTACAATTATAAAAGACTGATAAGCCTTTCCAAACCTTCAAGCCATGTCCCAGACCACTCAGGTCGGAACCTATGGGGGGAGAGGCCCAGACAGCCATTGGCACTTTTTAAGCCTCTCAAATGACTCTGGTGGTTACCCAAGTCACAAAATCCTATGCTGACTTTAAAGGCAAAAAAGCTGGACCTACAAAAGGCAACATCATGCAGACACCATTGGGAGCTGGGTGCACACTGACTATGACTTTCTGAATTTTGGCTTAAGTCATCAAATGTCCTTTATTACATCTTGAGCATTTTTCTAACTCTACTAGAATGCACTACAAATATCACTTTGTCTCAGAGTATCAAAACTGAAAAGAAACTAAAGCATACTTGTTTTTTAGCTAAATTCTAAAACCTGGGGAAATCTGCCTCCCTCTATTATTTAGAAATGCCCAGTTCTACTGTTTGAACTTCTAGCAACAGACAGAAACATCTGTTAAAAGATGTTAAAAGTTAACATCTTGTTAGTAAAAAGAGCCAATAATGTGTAGTTGATTATGTAGACAATGAATGAATAAACGAAGAAATAATAAGACTGAAATTGGCAACTTAAAAATCACTTTGAAATATGAATGAAAATAGCCCAGCCTAAGATCACTTCTGGCCAAGGAGAAACATAACCTAGGTTCTGTCCCCACTTTTAGTCACATGCACTTGCACATATACATAGATCTACGTGTCCCATCCAGAACAGACTTTTTTTTTTTTTTTAAGACAAGGTCTCTATGTAGCATGGAACTCACTATGTAGACCAGGATAGCCTTGATCACCCTGCTTCTCTTTTCCAAGTGCTGGGATTAAAGGTATGCACCACATCTGGCTTAGAAACAGAAAATTTCTTAAAAATACTTTTTAAATTTTTATTTTGAATGTTTAAATATTTTGCCTGCATATATGCATGTGCACCATGTCCATGCCTGGTGCCTGTAGAGGCCAGAAGAGACCAATGGATCCCCTGGAACTGTATTACAGGCAGTTTATGAGCTGCATCAGGGTGCTGGGAACCAAACCTGGATCCTCTGTAAGGGCAGTGAGAGTTCTTTCTTGCTTAACCATCTCTCCAGTCCCAAAAACAGACTTTACTCTATACAGCTCCCACAAAATGTATTCACACCAACAAAGGAGTTCTGTTTCTCACACAATTATATATCAAACAGCACTGATGTAGGAAGGTTATTATGTCATGCAATGTTTTAAAAAATCCATATTCTTGGGAGGACTCAGTGGCGGGGGGGAAGGTTTGCTGCCAACCCTGATAACCCGAGTTCAATCTCCAGAATCCACAGGATGGAAGAAGAGAAACAATTCTAAACCACATACCTGAAAATGCTTCAGAAAGTTGTCTAGGAAAAGAATTACAAGTAAATATACAAACAGAAAGAGGTAAAGGAGTGCACTACAGAGTAATTTTGTTACCACATAACACAGTGATATCCTAGTTATTTTGAATCAAGGTTGCTATTGCATTAACATTAAATATCAATAAGGGGCTTTTGTCTACCTTTACCTGAGGTGAAACCCAAACCAGTTTTCCTAGTCTGCCTTAGTGAGCCTTCGTACAATCACAAAAAACAGATGGTGCATTACCACATAATGCTGAGAAAGTAAAAGCCCTTCTCAACTTGAAGCCTGAGGGATCTCCAACTTCACAAGCAAGCATGTCACATCAGTAGCTGGCCTTTGTCCAGAACAACTAACTTCTAAAAACAAATTTGTAAAACTAGCCAGGATAATAGTGCCTATAATGCTAGCACTAAGGAGATAGAGACGGTGGGGTAAGAAGTTTAAAGACATCCTTGGCTACACAGCAAGTTTGAGGCCAGCCTGGGCTGCTTGAGACTGTCTCAAAAATGAAACAAAACAAAACAAAAACATTTTCTCTCTTCCAGCAATGTTAAATTCAAAACTGACTAATGGTAGTCACATGGTGTAATAATATTATCTGTGTCTTGGCCTCCATTTGAAATGTTTTTACACTTTATTTTTATCACTATAGTTAAGAAGTTTCAGAAATCAAATGATTGAAACCCACCAACTTTGTTATAATATAGAACAAAATTCATTTGCGGAGAGAGGAACAATTCTGATTTGAACAGAGAAATGATAAATTATAAAATATCTTTGAAAATAAACATTAAGTTATAAAATAAATAATAAACTCATTAGATCCTAATATTCTGATACATTTTTTAAAATTACATGAATAATTTGTATAACCAAAGAGCTGTGTTATGAATGTATTTTATAAGGTTTATTATGGTGTTGCCAAATTTGCTTTTGATATTTGGCCTTGGGGCCAGAGAGATGGCTCAGCAGTTAAGAGGGCTGGCTTCTCTTCCAGCATACCCAGGGTTGATTTCCCAGAATCCACATAATGACTCACAACTGTATGTAACTCCAATTCCAAGGGATCCAACACCCTCTTCTGGCCTCCTCCAGCACCAGGCACACATATGGTACCCAGATATAGGCATAACACCCACACACAAAAAATGAAATTTTAAAAATTAAAAAAAATTAGTCCTGAATTCTTGTCATTACCTCTATTCATCTGTTGTGGGAAGCAGTAAGCAAATGGAATGGAGGCATTTACAGTTCAGAGGACAACTTGTCGGGAGTCAGTTCTCTCTCCTACCATGTGGGTGGCTGGGAATTGAACTCAGGTTGTCAGACTGAGCAGCAAACATCAAACCATTGAGCCATCTCACTGACCCAATAATTAGCCTCTTTAAAAAAAAAAAAATTAGCCGGGAGTGGTGGCGCACGCCTTTAATCCCAGCACGTGGGAGGCAGAGGCAGGCGGATCTCTGTGAGTTCGAGGCCAGCCTGGTCTACAAAAGGAGTCCAGGACAGCCAGAGCTGTTACACAGAGAAACCCTGTCCCGGAAAACCAAAAAATAAAAATGAAAAAATTAAGCCAGGCTGGTGACTCATGTCTATAATCCCAACACTAGAAGAGCTAGGGCAAGGAAGAGGTCGCCATTGCCACAAAACAAGTTCCAGGTCAGTCAGTGCTGCGGTATGAGACCCGGGATCAAATAAATAAATCAAGTCTTCACCTGCGCTGAATACAACTCTGAATTAAGAAAGTTCTAACTAATTGGGTTTTACTGTGTACAAAAACATATGGTGGAAATAAACCATAAGTCATCAGTGAGATACAGTACATCCCAACAGTTGGTGAGATCCGTGTACCAGAAAGAGGACTGAGTTCCACAATTTGTGCTGCCTGGATAAGGTCAACGCCGTGTCAGTATAATCCGACAAAAAGTAAAAATAAAATACCTTTGGCTAGCGGACAGGAGATCAGAGAACAAGTTAAGGCTCCCAAATGTATGACCTTAAGCAGTCAGTTAACCTGAGGGTGCTTCGACTTGTTTCTGAGAAACCAGGGCTAAACAGCCCAAAAAACGAGCCCGGAATGGGGAGAGGGCTGTGGAGAGGAAAGTACATCTGTAGGGTGAGCCACTTACGAGACGTAAGCCGGGTATCCGAAACCTATCAAGTTGCAGAGAAGAGAGGCTCCATAACCGAACACCAGATACAAGGCCACCAGTCCGATGACACCTGCAGACCAGAGAGAAGCGCATTGGGTGGCGGGGCAGACAGTCCCCGCCCACACCCACCCTTCCAGGTTAGGCCTTTCCCAGGCGGTTTTCCCCCTGCCTCGAATACAGGAGAGAAACTAACCATCAACCGGGCGCCATTTGGGTTGGGGACACTGGGGAGTCCTCTGCCTCTCCTCCCTGTGCAAGGGCCCTCCTGAACTGGGGGCATTCTGAGCAGTCAGTCCCCTGCCTCAACTCCCTGCGGTAAGGCCCATCTGGGCTGAGCATATCCCTGCCTCAACCCCTGGCAGGACCTCCCTAAGCTGAGCAGACCGAGGAATCCCAGGTCTCAGCCCCCTGGGGAGGGCCCGCTTGGGCTGGGCTGACCGGGCAGTCCCCTGCCTCTCCTTCCTCCCGGCTGGCCGGCCGTGCACCGGCTGGAAAGCCCCGCTCGGTTAGACCGGGCTCCGGCGCGCGGACGCGGACTGTCCACGCGAGGCGCGGCTGGCCAGGGAGGGGTCCGGGAGGAGAAGGCGAGCTCCACCCAGCTAGACACCGCTCCCAAAGCTGTGGGGCCACGGTCACTCGCGGTCCGCAGAGGCGACACGTCAGCGCCCGCGCGTCCCGCAGCCTGCGGCACCCCGGCCCCGCTCCGCGCGCGAGCGGCCTCCTGCCCGTCATCCGTGCTCCGTCCGCGCCCCGCGCTGCGCCGCGCCGTGCCCGGGGACCCGCCGCCCACCGAGCGCGATGAAGCTCCGGTTCACTCCGGTCTTGGCCTCGAGCTTGGCCAGGAGGTCGGTCATGAGGTTCTTCTCATGCAGGAACCGGTCGAACCGCTCCCTCACGGCTGCGGACATGGCTGGGCCGTTCGCGCCGCCCCGGGATGCTCGGCAGCAGGCTGGACGCGGAACCCAGCTGACCGGGGCGGGGCCGAGGGCGGGGCCGGGGCGGGGCCGGGGGCGGGCGGCACCGCGGCGCGCACGCACGAGGCCCCCGGGACCGCGCCCCGCGCCCAGCGCCCGCTCCCGCCCTTCTGGCGCGGTCCCCCCCCCCCCCCCCCCCCCCCCCGCGCTCACCGCGGCTGCCCCGCCCGACCAGGCGTTGGGGCCACCGCTGTCAACAGCTAGACCTGCCCGGTGACCGCCTGACTTCTTAAAGTCCAGCCCGTGCGCCAAACGTCTGCGACGGAGTAAGACTAGTTTGATGGACCCACTGCTGGGCTAAACCTAGAAAGGCGTTATCAACCTAAAGATGGAAATGTGTGACGGTCCTGAGCGAAGTCTGGGTGCAGGCCTGCTTCCCTCCGGCGCCGGGACCCAGTATAGTTTTGAAAATGTCCCTGGAGAAAGCTCACGGGCCCTCTTCTGGGACGCACTGTTTCAAGCAAGGCACCGGGTTTTTTTTAAGCCTCCTGCTGGGCGGGTGTTACGTGGTGGAGGTGGCAATCTTCACTTCCCTAACCGGCACAGTTACTCTCAAGAAGAGGTTGACTCAGAGTGTAAGCCATGCCAAGACCGCTCTTTAGCTCCTCCAGCCTGCGGTGGCGTCCCAGGCTCTTCCTCTACATAAACCCAGGCTCTAGTGGTCTCAGCCGTATTTCTTCAGAGCACTCCTTCTGAAATCGCCCTTTCTTCCATTCTGCCAAGTTTTCCTCATTGCATAAGGAAATAAAGACTCAAAGACCTATAGTGGGAATGTAGAATTCCCTTTCTCAATAGAGAATGTGAGATCCTGTGCACAAACTGGTCCCTAACATTCTTTCTTTGTCCTACCCCCTCCACTTCCAGATTGGATTAGTTCCCATATTGTATTCCATGGGAAGGGGTAGATACCCTGCTCACTACAATTTCCTTATCTGAAAGTTCCTTCTCTTTTTTCCCCGAGGGTCTTAAATCAACTCACTCAGCTGCCCCCACCAATATCCAGCTAATCACTGAAGAAATTGAACCATAAAGTTAACAGCATTATTGTAATGGCACCCACACCCTGCTGTCCATTAGCCTACAATTGATTCTCAGGAACATAGGCAGTCATGGCTTTGCATACCTGTAATCCCAGCTCTTGGAAGATGAGGCAGGAGAATCAGAAGTTCAAAGATAGCCTCAGCTACCTAGGGAGTTTGAGGCCAGCCTGAGCTACACAAGACACTTTTGAAAAACAAGCAAGTAGAGCTAACGAGGTGGCTCAGTGGTTAGGAACACCTACTGGTCTTGCAGAGAATGAAGTTCAGTTCCCAGCACTCAGCTTACTCCTGTCCCAGGGGATCCAGGCCTTCTTCTGGATCCTGTGGACACCTACACTCACATGCATACACAGACACACATAATTAAAAATGAAAAGCAAATCTAAAAAGCAAAGAAAAATTTGAAGACAAACCAACGAACAAAAAAAAAAAGAGTCAGGCTGTGCTGTGTCTGTTCTTAACCCCCCAGTGACTTTTTGTTTTCTAAAGAATGACCTCATACTGGGCAGATGGCTCAATCAATAAAGTGTTCGCTTGGCAGGCATGACATAAAAAGCCATGTGTGGCAGTGCCAGGTATCCCAGCACTGGTGAGGTAGATGGCTGGAGCTTGATGGCTAGCCAGCCTAACTGAAAGGGTGAGCTCCAGGCTGAGTGAGAGACTCTGACCCTGACAGCTGAGGGAGACATGGCACATCAAGAGCAGACACTGACCCCTGCCTTCCTTACACCCTTGCACACACTTGGCTGCTGTGTGGAGTATGGTGGTTCGAATGAGAAATGTTCCTCATAGGCTCATGTATTTGAACACTTGGTTCCCATTTGGGGCTAATATTGAATGAGAGGAATATTACCTAATTTTTTTTCCTTTAGATAATTGCAATCGGACTGGAGAAGCGTGGGACCTTTAGCTCATGCAGTTGTAGATAAGGAAATAAAGACTTTCATAGATGAGAAAGATGTAAACTATAAGACCTAAGGCTTGCCTTAGGTCTTAAACTAGACACCCACTTCTGTTTATCCAGTGTTCTATGTTCTGATGCCGGATACTATTAGGCCTGGAAACCACTGACCACATTGTTGTCTAGAAAGCCAAGGAGAAGGCTTGGTCCAGTCAGGTTGACTTTGGCAGCTCCTAGGAAAGGACTTGACTTGACACAGGGTGACTCAGATACTGTTGTTACACCTTCCACAAGGTGGAGAGGTTTCTCCTGGGGAGCTGAGATATGGGTTGGTTTTTTCTGTAGGGCAAAAGAGTTTGAAGTCATTTTGTTCTGTGTTTGGAGGAGGCAGAGCACCATTTGCTGGATAATCTTTCCTCGGCACCCATTCTGTCTGATCTGTAGGTCCTTCACTGTCACCTGGCATGTCCGTGAGACAACCAGCCTTTGCAGGAGACCCTCCGCCAATAGAGATACTTAGTATTACAAGCATCCTCCCTCTGCTGGAGGAGCCCTACAATGGCACACATCTAAAGGAAAAGGGGGCAAGGATGCACCGTGCTAGACTGGCTGGAGGAAAATGAAGAGGTGGAATGCAATGTAGGCAATTGGACTATCCAGAAAAAGACATGACAGTGAGAGGAGGACTTGGAAAAAAGAAGGGGTTTGGTGGGAGAGGAGAGGAGATAAGATAACGGGGGAGACTGTGGTCAATATATATATATATGTATAAGTATATGCATATGTATATGCATATGTATATGTATGAAACTGTAAAATAATAAATAAAAAAATTTAAAGTGTGTTAAAAGAAATAAAATGTAGCTGAGAATGGTGGCACACTTGGCAAACCCACTATTTGGACAGTAGAGGCAGGAGGATCCAAAGTTTAAGGTTATTCTCCTTGGCTACATGAATTTGAGACTAGCCTCAGCTACATGAGGCTACCTCAAAAAGACAAGACAGGGCTAGCAAGATGGCTCAGGTGGTAAAGAGCTTGCCACCAGGCCTGACAACCAGAGTTGGCTCCCTGGAACCCTTATAACAGTGAGAACAAAGTCTATAAGGTTACCCTCTGATCCCTGCCCCCCTCAATCATACACATTCCACTAATAATAAGTAAAACTTTTATTTTAAAAAGTAAAAATTACCATACTTCATTGAATACATTTGAATAAAATCGTTTTTCTCATTGATCTTAATTTAAGCACTTTCTACTGAAAATATGGGAAAAGCTTTTTATTACATTTTTCCATTTATCAACTAGGGAATCAGATTTTAGAAAGTCACAATTGAGGACAAACCAACATGAGAATATTCTCTAGTTCGGCTAAAGCATTTTTATTTTAAGTGAAGTGTCCCATGTTGTGTATCTTGTTTACTAATCCATACGTTTCTTTTTCCAGTAGGCATGAAAGTGTCCTTAACTTCATCTTTTCGCTTCCTAGACACACCTGCATGGGGACATCCAGGAAAAACAAGCCACTGGAAGGTTGTTTCTCTATGACCAAGACTTGTCAGTCTAGTTCTTGACAAACCCTGCATTTAGATTTCATACTTGACTGCAAGTGTTCACTGGCCCTGGGCTATGAGTCCCGCCCCAGAGAACGGTCTGGATTTGCCCAATAGTGTACATGGTACCGTGCAATTTTGACTGCCTCCTGCCAGCCTCGCCCCTGGGGTGTGCAGTGTATGTTCTTGTTTATATGTGGTACAGTGCCTATGCCGGGGCCAGAGGAGACCCTCGGGTGTCTTTGTCTGTCACTGTCGTCCACCTCTTATTCCTTTGAGGCAGGGTCTCACACTTAACCCGGAACTAGGTTGGTGGCCAGCGAGCCTTGGAGGATTTTCCTGTCTCTGTCTCCCACGGCATTAGAGTTATAAGCACTCTTGGGGCCATCATGCCCATTTTTTTTTTTAATGTTGGTACTGAGAACTTGAACTGGGGGTCCCCTGCTTGCCCAGCAAGTGTTCTTACTCTCTCAAACACCTGTCAGCCACTCGATTCTCTCCATTGGAGAACCAGAAGGTGATGTTATGCATTCTAAATGTTAATTGATTGGTCCTGCTTGCTGTCTGTTACTTACATTGTCTCTGATTGGTTGAATAAATGCTGAGGCCCTGATATTGGGCAAAGACAGAGATAGGCGGGACTAAGGTGCACGAGCTTCTGAAGCAGAGAGGTTGATGGGGAGAACCCAGGATTAGGAAGAAGGAGACCCACAATGGGGTAGACGAAAGAACATCATTCCACGTAGTCTGGAACATTGGCATAGCGTGGAGAATAGTAGTCCAAAGGGACATATGTATATATGGGGTCATATTTGGGTAATAGAATTATGAGCTAGCTTAGATGAGCTAAGATTGCTCAATCCAGGCCTAGGCTTGTTAAAAATCCATGTGGTGTCTGTGTGCTCATTTATAATGGTGGCTTAAGGATTAATGCCGCCTCTGTCTAATTAAATGCAATATAAATACTAAGTAATAATTTAATTAGCCATATTTCTACAAGAAGGAGTTCATTTTGTGCACTTCTCTTTATGCCCAAGCATCAAGGAAACTTAGTTAACATGAACAAAGAAACTGATCAACATTTTTGTTTTCTATTGCTGCTGTGCCATACCATCATAATTGTGGAGGCTTAGCACAACATAAGTATATTATCTTAGAGTTTGTGTCAGAAGTCGGACCCAAGTCTTACTGGGCTAAAATCAAGGTCTCGTTTTCAGAGCTTGGTTCCTTCCTGGAGATTCAGGGAAATTCCCGCCCCCTCCCCCCCCCTTTTTTTCTCCTTTGAGTGATTGACAGAATTCAGTTCCTGGGGTTCTAAGACTGAAATCTCCATTTCCTTCCTCTTTTGGGGGGTTAGCAGCAGTGAGATGAATTCCTCTCCCACATCAAGTCTCTCTTCCCTTTTCTTCTGTCTCATTGCTGTGGCTCCTCTATTTTCTACTTAAACTTTTCAAAAAGACTTTTTAAAAAAATTTTATGTGTATGAGTGTTCTGCCTGCATATATGTGTATACACCACATGTGATATGTCCCTGGTGCCTGCAGGCGACCAGAAGAGATCTAGTCTTCTGGAACTGGAGTTAATAGACAATTGTAAGCCACTACATGGGTGCTGGGAACAGAACCTGGGTCCTCAGCAAGAGCAGCAAGTGTTCTCAACTGCTGCAACATCTCTCCAGCACTACTCACCCTCTTTTTAAGTTGATTTGTCTCTGGTATTTGTTGTTCTAACAGAAAGCTAGCAGGATGTGTAAGGAAATACAGTCATGGGTTCTGACTATTAGAACGTGGACCTTTTGAGATGAGGTTCACTATTCTGCCTACACGAAGCACCACATGCAGCCTCCAGCCTTCTGGAAAGAATGAGCATGTTGAGATCTGACCGCTGGTGGAGCCAGCCCAGGGCACGCACCAGCTTGTGGTGCAGATTCTAGGACTGACAGCCTGGCTCCGTTATTTACTAGCTGAGAGCTCTTGGGAAAGTTTGTGACTTCCAAAAACCCAGCTTTTCTGAGCACATAAAATGAGGATAATGTTAACACCTACTTTATGGGTTGTAGGGATAAATGAGACACTTCATAAAAATTGCTTCTAGAAGACCTGGCCTCCAGAAGCACTGAAGAGGTGTGAGCCATATGCAAAAGGGACACATAAATTCAGTAGACGTCACAAGAGCTAATGTCTGAAACACCAACACCTTGTCTAGTGTTTTCTTTTTGACATAGGGTTCCATGAATTCAAGGCTGGCCTTGAACTCATTATGTAGCCAAGGATGGACTTGAACTTCTGATCCTCCTGCTTGTACCTTCCAAATCCTGGGATCACAGGCATTTAACATCACACTCCATTTATACTGTCCTAGGAACCGAATCCATGGCTTCATACACACCAACAACTGAACTACATCCCTAACCCTTTAATCTATTTTTTTGATCTGTGGATTTGATGTCTATGCATGCTAGCCTGGTTTCTGTTAATTCAGTAAACACCATGACTAAAAACAACCTGAAGAGGAAACATTTTGTTTCATCTCCATCACCAAGGAAAACCAAGGCAGGAGGAACTCAAGTTGACAATTAAGAATAACCGTCACACAACGAAAACCAAAATGTTCTAGAAAGACGTAAAATCAAATTGTTGGTCTCCCATTTAACCCCTTGGACTAATTCAACCAGTGCCTGAGGGAAATGGACCATCCAGGCTTGCCAGTTGTGTGCCCATAACTAACCTAACATCATTTGTTGGTCAAAGTCAGGCTGTTCTCTGCCATGCAGTAAGCTGACTGGTGTGGCTCTTTATCACTGAGCTGCCTCCAGACTTCCTGCTTCTTTGCTCTCTGTCAGCCATTTAAGGAGGTGTTTTGGCTCACAGTCCTTCAGGTCTTGGATGTAAATCATGACAGGACCTTGACAGTGGACTCAAGGACATGCGGCTTCTTTTGAATGCAGAAAGGTTTGCTCCATGATGAAATCTGCCAGGCAGTTTCACAAGAACGAGCATCCACACAGCCTTTCCCCCCTCCCCCATGATGGCCTCTCTACAGCTGACGCTGCCAGATTTATAGCTAGCTAGAACTGGAGGGATTTAGAATAAATTTTGTTCAGACAAACTTTCTTTCCCCACATACTCTTCCCCTCGCAAAAAAAAACCAAATAAACAAACAAGAAAAAAAAAACAAAAAACAAAATCATGTACTAAGCCAGACATACTGGTTCAGTCTTATTATTCTAGCACTTGGGAAGCAGATGCAGGAGGATTGTCAAGAATCTAAAGCTAACATATAGAACCATATAGTGAGTTCTAGGCTGCAGAGTGAGTATGTCCTTTAAAAACAACAAAACCTGCTAAAAGTAAGACTTCATTAGTCTAATCTCAAGTGTAAATTCACTAGTAAAAAAAAAAAAAACCATCATGATGTTGTTAGATCATGGTCTGTGAGTTTAAGACCCTTTAAGTGGTCAGGCCCCTTAGCTGGCTCTCTTCTTTCTCGTGCTTGCTCACTAGCTCCCTCTCCCTCTCTTGCTGTGACAGAAGTGATGTTGTGTTGCAGCTTCTATTTTTTGTTCTACACAGTAACCTGCCTCCTCCATGCTCCTCAAGCCCACTAGCCGGGACTAAATCACATGGCCTGGGATTCCCCACTACTCCTTGAAATGATATAAAAGTCATGTTTTCCTTCATTCCCACGGCCTATCTCTCTCTCTTACTCTTTTAAAAATACTATTGCATGCTCATTTGGTGTTCAGCCTGAATGTATATCTGCATAAGGGTGTCAGATCCCCTGGAGCTGGAGGGACAGACAATTGTGAGCTCTCATGTGGGTACTGGGATTTGAACCCAGGTCCTCTGGAAGAGTAGCCAGTGTTCTTAACCACTGAGCCATCTCTCCAGCCCCATTTCCCTTACTCTTGTTTAGCTTATACCTCTTAATAAAGCTCCTTTCCAGGTGTTAATGGGAAGCATCCCATCCACACTGTCTCTGATACAATACACTGTCTTTTTAAAATGCTTTCCCACCTCAAGGCCAGATCACAGCTCTCATGGTCACAAGACCCTCTCTCCTGAAGGGTAATTTTGTGTCAGATCCTTTCCCATACCAACCTACCTGCCACTTCTCTTATTTTAACATATGAATGATGTCTCTAAGCTACAGCAACTGTTGTGTTCATTATGAAATCCTTCATAAAATATTATGAAAGTTACAAGTGATCATCTAACTAGATGATCATTCTTATACATATAGTTTGGAATTTAAAACTTCACTAATTATGATGACAACTTCTAATTGTTTTTGATAGTAAGTGAATTGATATTTAATAGAATGTAGTAAGTCTGTATCACATGTATATCAGATATGCGTATGACTCAAGACACTGGCACATGAAATAGACCAATGTGGTGTGAGGGGGACCCTCCATTTCTGGCTTGGTGTGTGTGTGTGTGTGTGTGTGTGTGTGTGTGTGTGTGTGTGTGTATAGGGGTTATTTCCTTAACATATAGAAAGACATTAACATCTAAGTTATTTGAATCAAGTTCATGGCTCTTATTTTATATTACGAAATGTCACAAGCCAGGCAGTGGTGGCATACACCTTTAATCCCAACACTCAGGGGGCAGAGGCTAGGGGATCTCTATGAGTTTGAGGCCACACTGGTCTACAGAGCTAGTTCCAGAACATCCAGAGCTACACAAAGAAATCTTGTCTAGAAAAAACAAACAACCCAGAAAGAAAGAAATGCCATGAATCTTAGATGCAAATATATTGAATAAACCACAAAAGACTTATGTTTGTTTGATTGCTTGATTTTTTGAGACAGGGTCTTGATGGGGTGATGTTATACATTCTAAAATTAATTAACCTGCTCCCAGAAACCTGCTTGCTGTACAGTATGTGAAGCATCCTACTTTTCTTGTTAACCATTGTCTCTGATCGGTTAAATAAATGCTGAGGCCTGAGATTGGGCAAAAATAGAGGTAGGTGGAACTAAGTGGCTCCGGCTTCTGAAGCAGAGAGGTTCATGGGTAGAAGTCTCCAGAAGGAGCCTCCAGAAGAAAGAGAAGAAGCCAGAAGAGCAGGAAGAAGGACACATGCCATGGGTTTGAGAAAAGAACCTCATTCCACATGGCCTGGATCATTGGCATAGCATGGAGAATAACAGCCCAGGAGATATGTATATATGAGGTCATTTGGGGAATAGAACGAGCTAGCTTAGATGGGCCAAGATTGCTCAACCCAGACCAAGGCTTGTTAAAATCTTTCAGGTGTCTGTGTGTACTTATTTATAATGGCAGGTTAAGGATTAACACTGCCAATCAATTAACGATGATATAAATACTGGTAAATAATTTAATTAGCCATTTTCTACAGGGTCTCACTATGTACCCTAACTATCTTGGAACTCCCTATGTAGACCAGGCTGACCTTGAACTCATACAGCTCCACTTGCCTCTGCCTCCTGAGTGCTGGGGTTAAAGGTGTGCGCCACCACTCCTGGCTCAAAGGAATTGTTAGTGGAGAAATTGCAGTCATCTTTATCAAATAAAACAGAAACCAACATTCACTGAGTTTTAGGGTAATTTTCTGTTTATTTTTTGAGATAGGCTCTCAGTCTCCAGCCTGACCTAGAACTCACTTTGTGGCCCAGGCTGGTCTTGATCCTGTGACTATCTTCCTGCTCTACTATCCTAAGTGCTGGGAATGTGCGTGAGCCACCACATCTTGCTCAGACTAATGTTTTTCTTGAATAAATCATTTAGAGTTACCTCAAATCAATTTTTCATTTTGTTCGAATCCAGAAGGAAACTTTAAAAATCACCTTGGACTGAAAACCAGCAGGAGTTTTATGGAATGGGATTTCATCTGCCTTAGATTGCATCTGCTCTTGCAGAGGAGAGTGGAGGAAAGCAGCCATCTTGGAATTTGGCTAGTTAAAGATCAATGATTATTTGGTTTACACAGTCCAGGGTATGCCCTTTAGAGGACAACTGGACATGGGTGGATTATTTTAGGACAATTTACTGTGATACCAAAGAACAGGCAAGCCTGGGTCTATTACAGGTAAAATTGATTCCAGAAAGCACCTCCCCCCCATACAGGGCCCAGTTACTTAGAAATATCTGCTAAAGGTTTTACAGTGGTTCCACAAAGCTAATGAGTCATACTTGACCTTAGCCAAGACTGAGAAGTGAAGCAGTTGAAAGCAATGAGTATTGAGTGTTTGCTGCTCACTCATTTAACAGCTATTTACCAAGAACCTACCATCTGCCAGGCATTGAAGAAACACAAGAACCAAGAGAGGTAAGACCCAAGCTCTCTGGCTCTCACAATAAAAATAACTACAATAGCCTTTGATATCTGTTGTTGAAAGGTTCAAAGAAACTTTACTCACTTAGTATTTAAATTTTTCTCCTCTCTAAGGGAAAAAATATTCTATTACCAATAAAATTCCTCAACTTAACTGTTACACGTGGTGGGGGGTGTGGGTGTATGTATGCAAATATGTGCATGAGGCCAGAGGTCAACCTTGAATGGTATTCCTCAGAGCCTTGTTTGTTTGTTTGCTTTGCTTATTTGGAGATAAGGTCTTTCATTGGTTTAGAGCTTGTATATTTAAATGCTTAGTCATCGGGGAGTGTCATAATTTGAAAGGATTAGAAGGATTATGAGGTGTGGCCTTGTTGAAGGAAGTGTGTCACTGGGGGTAGGCTTTGAGGTTTCAAAAGTCCATGCCAAGCCTCCCCCCCACTCTCTGTCTGTCTGCCTGTAGACCAGAATGTAGTTCTCTGCTACTTCTCCAGCACCATATGTGCTGCCATGTTCCCCACCATGATGTTAATGGACTAAGCCTCTGAAACTGTAAGTAAGCCTCCAGTTAAATGCTTTTCTTCATAAGAGTTGCCATGGTCATGGTGTCTTCACAGCAATAGAACACCGATTAAGACAGAGCTTACCAACTTGGCTAGGCTGGCTGGCCAGTGAGCCCCTAGAAACCATCTGTCTCCACCTCCCTGACACTTGTCTACAAGCCCACACAACCACATCCAGTTTCTTCACATGGTTCTGGAAATCAAACCCATGTTCACAAGCACTTTACCAATGGAGCCATCTCCCAGGGCCCCAGTTTGACTCTTTTTACTGTTGGATACCATTTATTGTCTTTCTTAGTGGTGAGCTCTATCAGCAGCAAATACGTTTCAGTTCCATCAGCTTTCCTTTTTTCTCTCCCCAAGTCCCATAGGAGTTGAGAAAGCAGAGACCTTTGTTTGAGTTGTTGTCTTTCTGGATCTAATGAATTCATAAATACCAATTGTGGAAAAACTACATCCACTATGGGGGATCCAGTGCACAGTCCTCACTCCCCCAGGACTTCCCTGATTGGGGTCTCACTTGTGGATTGGTCAGACCTCTGAGGACTAGAGGACAGGGACCTGACCCAGCACCTGACGACAAGGAATGCTTTTGTCTTACAGGGAAACACCTATAACTGTATGAATAGACACTCAATTGTTCTATTTCAGTGCAAAATGTGTTAGCAGCTGTTATGGCACGGGCCTACTATCTGTTAGCAATAACATTCTGGCAAGCACTCCCATGAGTAACTCTGGGAAAAGGAAGTCAGGGTAGGGCTTAGTGGCCACCCAAAAATAGCTCTGGGTGTGCAGCACTGGGCAGATCAGGCCATAGGCAACGTTACAAAGTGAGCAAATTTGCTTATCCATAAACTGTTTTTTTTTTAAGATTTGTTTATTTAACATATGAGTGTTCTATCTGCATGTACCCCTACATGCCAGAAGAGGGCACCAGATCCCATTATAGATGGTTGTGAGCCACCATGTGGTTGCTGGGAATTGAACTCAGGACGTCTGGAAGAGCAGACAGTGCTCTTAACCGCTGAGCCACCTCTCCAGTCCCCCCCCCCCATAAACTGTTTTACACACATCTGATGAAGGTCTGGGATGTGCCAAGGATGCAGATTGCTGCCTGAAAATTTTCAGCTTCCCTTTTCTGACATTTTACCCCTACACATACTCACATAGCCAATACACTAGTAACCCTTTGCTCTCTTGAAAAAGAAAATTGAGATTTTATTTTATGTGTATGGATGTTTTGTCTGCATGGATCTCTGTGCACTGAATGTATGCACTGCCCATGGAAGCCAGAAGAGGGCGCTGGATCCCTTGAACTGGAGTTACTGATGGTTGTGAGCCACTATGTGGGGCTAGGAATTGAACCTGGGTCCTCTTCATCAACAGCCAGTGCTCTTGACCACTGAGCCATCTTTCCAGTCCTATCCCCCTTTGTCCTGTTGATTTCTTTTGCTAAAAACCTTTTAATTAGCTGTAAAGTGGATAGGAAATGATGGTCAATTCATATTAAGGGATAGAAGACAATAGCATAAACATAGTAAGGTTTTTGTTTTTTTGGGGGGGGCAGGGTCTCACTAAGTAGCCCTGGCCAGTCTGGAGCTTGCCCAGTAGTCTGCTTTTTTCAGTAGTGTTTGCACTTTAGAGAAGGGACTCTCTTAGTCTGAAGCAACGGAACTAATGACAGAACTCTAGGTGCCCGTGAGGCAATAGTGGAGACACTTCCCTTGCAGCACATCTGACTTATCAGGCTGCCCCAGGTGAGGATAAGGCCAGGTCTGAGCCTGTGTCCTGAATACAAAGTTTACTTTTAGATATGAGACTTAGCAAACCAACCCAATTACTTTTTTTTTTTTTTTTTTTTGGTCTTAGTATAATTAGACCAAAAAATTTCAAGCCTTAGGGAACATTTTAATTTTTTTTTTTTTTAGTCTTTAATTAAAGAAAAGTTGTCATGGTTTTTAACCTTTACTCTGTTACATGTTCAGCTAGTATTTACTGAGTGCTTGGAAATTATCAGTCATACTGTTAAATGCTTTTTTTTTCCCCTCCCAGGACTGGTACATCAGGATGTAAATGTGATGCCTGGTACCCAGGGATGATGGTATACACCTGTAATCTCCACGCTGGAGAGGCAGAGATGGGTGGTTCCTGGGCTCACTGGCCAGTCACGATAGTCTAATTGGTGATCTCAAGTGTATTGAGAGACTCTGTCTCAAAGGAAGCAGATGGCATGACTGAGGACGACACCCAGGTTGTTCACTGACCTCATACGAATATACACACACACACACACACACACACACACACACACACACACACAATTCTTTTCTATAGCCATTCTGTGTTGAGAATCAAACAGAAGATACACTTTATTTTAATAAAAATGTCAAGAAATGATTTAATTTTTAAAATACAGTGTCTCCCTATGTGACCCAGGCTGACTTTGAACTCATAGTTCTCCTGCCTCCTCCTCCTGAACACTATGTGTTGCCCAGCCCATAAAGATATAAAATAGATAAACACAAATTGATAAAATATATACTAGATATGTTTGAAGAAAACTATAAAGCACAGCTGAAAATCAATGCACCCAGGGAATTTAGAAATATATTAATTCTTTACAAATATATTCATGTCTTAACATGGGCTTAACATTTGAGATTTGACAAGATGGTTCTAATTTCATCAGTAAGAATAAATGTACACATGAGAACAGTAGGCACCAGGCACATAAGTGGTACACACACATACAGTCAGACAAAACATCCAAGCACACCAAATAACATTGAAATACAAAAATGTATAAAGTTAATTATGGGTCCATATAGGATTTCTAAATATGACAGAACTTGTTTTATGGTTTATTCACTTGGTTATTTCAGTAAATCCAGCAATCACAGGACAAAAGGAAGCTTCCAGAAGAGGAAGGCATGAACCACAACCTCTTGTTTTCTTTCATCTTTAAATTGATTTCCTTTTTTCATCCAGAGCATGGAACTATAAATAAACCATCCAAGGTGAACAGAGTGATGTCCTTGGAGTGCTTCAGCTGCTCCTGCTCTGTGGTGTCCCAAGCAAGAGCTGCAGGCATGGAGCGGGGTTGCAGTGGAGCACTTGCCCAGGCACCTCCATGCTTTTTTCTTCTCCAGGGATAAGTAAATACTCTTCTATTTCAGCCTTCATTTTCTTTGTAAGTCAGTTGGCAAGATGGTTCAGCTGATAAAGGGACCTGCTGCCAACCCCGGTGACCTGAGTTCAATCCCTGGAAACCACAAAGTGGAAGGTAGAAACACATTCCTGCAAAGTTCTTTGAGTTCCATGCCTGTGCCATTTGGTTCAATTCCCAGCACCCACATGGTTGTTTACAACTGTCCATACATAACTCCAGTACCAGGGGATCAGATGCTCTCTCTCTCTCTCTCTCTCTCTCTCTCTCTCTCTCTCTCTCTGTCTCTCTCTCTCTCTGTTTCTTTCTTTTTTGTTTTGAGACAGAGTTTCTTTGTGTAATAGCCTTGACTGTCCTGGACTCATTTTGTAGATCAGGCTGTCCTTGAACTCACAGAGATCCACCTGCCTCTGCCTCCTGAGTGCTGGGATTAAAGGCGTGCGCCACCACAACCACCCAGCTATAATAGCCATTTTGGAGAGCTAGTTGGCATTATCAAATTTGAAAGCTGAAGATATGTATACCCAGAGATTGCCTTTGTAGATATATACCATAAAGTTACTCATTTGTGTGCAAAAGTACATACAGGCAAGATACCTTGCAGTGGGTTTTAAACGTTGGAAAATCTGAAAGTTATTTAAATGTGCATCAATCAGAAAATAAATTTGTTAAAACTAAATTTTAGGTATCAAAAGAAATGTTCTGGAGTATAGTATAAATGAAATAATTTACAAATAGTATAAATATATTGTGAAGAAATTACAAAATGATAAAGAGAAAAGATAGCATTTACATTTTTAAAATTATAGTGGTAATATGTGTTAATTATTAGTTCATACAAATGTGTTAAAAATATGAAAAAAGTATGAGAATGATATACATTTATAGTATGATAAATGCTATAAATACCAGAAAGAAAGAAAGAAAGAAAGAAAGAAAGAAAGAAAGAAAGAAAGAAAGAAAGGAAGGAAGGAAGGAAGGAAGGAAGGAAGGAAGGAAGGAAGGAAG